>JARFXV010001711.1:0-85000 GCA_031761425.1 Cosmopolites sordidus | reverse complement strand
TTGAGACAGATTCATGAAAGCGGGATGTTTTTACTATGTTGAAAACGGGTTTGATGCCTTACATTCGTATTACTGGCTACTACTGTTAGAAATTTCCCTCGATAATGAAGTGGCAAATAAACCCTATATTTGCGTTTTCTCCCTTTGTCTTTTTCTCCTTTATGCCTTTTTTGCTATTTTCGCCTACATAACACAATTTTGGATTTAAATGGAATTTAAATACACACACTGAAATAATGTCTGTCGCCTACTGAATAATGTTTGTCGTGGGAATCATCTCAATTAGTCAATTAGACGTTGCCACTTTCATTTTGGCTGATATATGGAGTGATTATTAATTTTAAAAAAATGTTTCTATATCATATTGTTCATTAATTTATTTGTAGTTTATTCATTAAATAATAATCATAATTCAGATCTTAAAAAGATATGTGCTGGAGTGCAGCAAGGCAGCGTTCTTGGTAGTAGTGTAGTTCGGTTCTCGGTTCTCGGTTTAGTAGTGTAGTAGTAGTGATGCCAACATTTACCAATGATACTACTTTACTCGCTGTAGGAAAAGAAATTCAGTTAGCTAGAAACAAACCTCAAACAGCTGTCAACAATGTCACCAATTGGACAAATAAATGGCACATCAAATTAAATGAGGCGAAGTCGATTCATGTCAATTTCACCAACAGCAAATATAGCTATATACCATTGAGAGTCAACCAGAAAAGAATTCTACATGCCAACGAAGCAAAGTATCTGGGCATGACTGGATGCTAAGCTAAGATTGAAAAGTAATGTAAAGAAGAAACGCATGTAAAGAAGAAACGTGAGCAACTGGGTCTAAAATTCAGAAAAATGTATCGGCTACTAAGGCGCCACTCTGTATTGTCATTATACAATAAACTGTTTCTTTATAAGCAAAATCCTGAAGCCTATATGGGCTTATAACATCCAACTTTGGGGATGCAGAAAGAAATTCTATGTAAAAGTCATTCAAACGTTCCAAAATAAAGTACTTCGCAGTATTGTCAATGCCCTGTGGTAGATCCGAAATGAAGACGTTCATCGAGACCTGAAAGTGCCCATGGTCGAGATAAGATCAAGGAGTTTGCAAGCAAATGCCAGAAGAGTGATCTTGTTAACCGAAGTGATCTTGTTAACCGACAACAGATTTATTCGGTGACCTGAAAGTGCTCGAATTAGTGCAGTGACAATGAGCCTGACATTTATTCTGTGCGTTTGTCAATCACATAAAAAGACTAATTAGTGTACTGTGGAGCATGTTGCTGGACATGTATTTACAAAACAGAGTAAGATAAAGTTTTTAGTTTAGATAACAGAAAAATATTGTTAATTAGATATATTTAATCTAGTCACAATTTGTAATGTCTATATGAGAGAATTAGAGAATAAAAAAAATGATGCTTTTTGAATGATGATTTAATAACTGCATTTTTAACTCTTGTTTATGTGAAATCTTCTTGAATTATGTGAAGAATCGTTGGTTAAATTTACGAAAGTTACTTCCGTTACTAGTATCTAGACTTCCATTCCCCTCTGTGCTACCCGAAGTTTTAGAAGTGACTGCGATGTGATTGTCCAGGTTTCACTTCAATGTGCCATAACGGGTAGGAGGACACACTGATCAAAAATTTTTCTTTTCAGGCAAAGTGGAAGTTTCTTTTAACATTTAACGCGTTGTTCCACCTTCCGGACGGTGTAGTCCTTCTCCACAATAATTATAGCGGAGACGCATGTTGTTGTGCGTTCCACATGAGATTGTGAAACCCAACAGTCGGAGGTGTATAACTCGAGAACTTCTAAGTCCGTTCCCAAAATAGAAATTAATTTACATTTAGCAAATTTATTATTTATTATGATCTGACTCTTCTTCTGGTTTATTTTTAAGCAAAATGGTTCTTTAGCACATTGCAGCTCTTATACGTGTCTTTGCAGCTCCTCTGGGTCTGGTGAAAAAAGAACGATATCATCTGCGAATCTAAGATGATTTAAGTATGCACCATTGACCTTTATTCCATCCTGCTCCCAATCCAGATTATGGAGGCAGGCTGAGAAAAGAAGAAGCGATATTGCGTCACCCTGTAGTACGCCCGCTCTATATTTATTCCAACCTGAAGATCATCAAGGTGGACTGTCGCTGTAGCTTCATCATATATCGATCCTAATAGGTTTACATAGGCTTTCTCTACACCTTGGTTAATCAATGTATCTATTATAGCCTTCTTTGAGGTTGAATCAAATGCTCTGTCATAATCGATAAAAACCAACCACGGTGGCATAGTGTATTCGTTGTATCTTTCTATACCTGCTGTAGAACCTGGATGTGATCCATTATACTGAATCCACTTCTGAATCCTGCTTGCTCTCTTGGTTGTGCGTCATCAGGTTTTCTTAATATTCTTTTGGATGTTATCTTGATGAAAACTTTGTACACCACGTATATAATTGTATGTAAAGCGTCTTGAGTTAAAAGCTTCAAAATTATCATTTTCTTCGCTAGTACAAGCTTGCCTATCTTCAGACGTACTACATTCAATATTTGAAAGATCAGACAGGTATGTTACCATTAAAATCCTTTGCTCAAGATACATATAGTGATCCACAAGTTCCAAATCCGTTCCTAAAATAGATTTTCATTTGTCCTCAGCAAATTTATTGAAAATGACCTGACTCTTCTGGTTTATTTTTAACCCAAATGGTTCTCCAGCCCTTTGCAGCTCTTGTACGTGTTTCAGGAGTACGATGATAACCTGTAATTTTAGTACCTGGCGAAAGTAAACTCCTCTTTTTGAGTCTGGATGACAACAGTTCTGGATGACAACAGTAGTGATTTTTTGGTTCGCTCGAAACCATAGACTCACCAAACTTCAATTGACTTCTTTTACCGTTCGTCCATTGCCTTAAATGTCCACTACATATTTATCAAACATTATTTGAAATCCATGGTTTCTCAATGTCTTTGATTTTCAAGTTAAAGTAAGCGAAATACGCATTTTGCACAAATTCAGATATAGGTTTTCGAAACTTTTTTACCGTATACTCGCCACAAACGTAATAAAAGGTGTTGGGGTAGTTTAAACACGATCGTTTTGATGATGATATCTTCCAGGTTTTGTTTACTAACTTTTTTAATTGAACAAACAATAAAAACAAATAATCTTAACCTCTGAATATATCTTAACCTCTGAACCGTCATGGTTCAAACCTTTAATTCAAACTAAAAGATGAAGCGTTCTAGTAATTACAAAATTATCCCAGGAGGTAAACAATCCTCTGCCAGCTTTCTGGTACAACCGGACTTTCGAATTCTTTCAGAGGGAGTCGGAGACCTCTGGCCAACATCTGAGGCTGAAAACAAAAACTTTCTTTGAAGCAGTAAATATCAACTCTCTACTGTGCCCAGGAAAACTACACGAATTGGGGCGAACATTGAATCAACAAAAAAATCCAAATTTTAGCTCTGCAAGAAACGAGGTTGACAGATCATAACACCTTGGACA
This sequence comes from Cosmopolites sordidus, assembly GCA_031761425.1. Classification (NCBI taxonomy): domain Eukaryota; kingdom Metazoa; phylum Arthropoda; class Insecta; order Coleoptera; family Curculionidae; genus Cosmopolites; species Cosmopolites sordidus. Next base: position 81,491 of record JARFXV010001711.1, on the reverse strand, counting down.
CCTTCGGCAACTACAGATTTCTTAAAAGTAAAACGCACAAATGAATACTCAAAAATACACCACATCTCGGCGTTGCTTTCGATATCTCAAAAATCATTCGTGCTTCTATAACTAATGTCCATCCAGTAAATAATCGACTTATAACACTATCCCTCAAGTGTGCTAACAAAAACTATACATTAATCAATGCACACCTCCCAGTTAACGAAGAAAATAAATCTAATCCTGAAAAAGTAAATAAGTCCTGGGAACTTCTGGAAATTACTATTTCTAAAATTTCCTTTAACCATGTAAAAATCCTATTGGGTGATTTCAACGCCCAACTAGAGAAAGAAAGAAAGTATAGAAAAACAGTCGGCAGATTTCCCGCTCATAAATGGACCATAATGACAGAAGATTTGTTGAACTATGTTCGCAGTTTAATCTAAAAATAATGTAAACCCATTTTAAGAAGAAAATAACAAAACAAAAGACCTGGGGGTGCCCAAACACGTACATTGGTGAATTTCAAATTGACCATGTTGCCATTTCGTACCCCAATTATAAAGAGATATTGAATGTTCAAGCCAGGAAAGGAGCTACCATAGACACGGATCACTGCTTGACTAGAATCAAACTTAGCTTAAAACCTCAAAAACTTATTCAAAGGAGACTGCTGATATCAAAGTTTGACCCTCCGAAAATAAAACCAACCCTAACAGAAGAGCTTGATAAACAACCAGCACAGAACTGGCAAGAATTGAAACAAAAAAATATTAAAACAGCCTTAAAGTTCGCCCCTTTACAAAAAAACATCCGTGATGGGATGAAGTTTGTGAGCAAACAGTATTAAGCCAAAGAGCAATAACATCTTTTTGGAAGAAAGAAAAGAAACATCGAGGCTGTTTAGACAAACTAAAAGAAAATACGAAAACAATCAACTTAATGAAAAGAACAAGACATCCAAAAAAATAACACCCGAAATTTTTATAAAACATATAAAACTAAATTAACAGACTATCAACCCCATAGCATTTGCTTCCAAAAGGAAAACGGACAAATAGCTCTAAATAACCAAGATAATTCCAAAGAACTTGCGAAATATTTTAAACAACTACTAAGCTGTCCTGAACCCTTAAACAGATTACCAACACTAAACCCTAAACAAACAAACCCAGATGCATTACCACCGAATGAAGATGAAATAATTAGGCAAATCAAGTGACTTAAAAATAACAAAGCTTCTGGTAAAGATGGAATCACTGCCGAACTTTTGAAATCCGCTGGTTCAGGTACAATCAAAGAAATAACCAAAATTTTACAAGAACTTTGACGAACCGAACGGATTCCGGAAGATGTAAACAACTACAGAGGGATATCTCTTCTCCCAGTTTGTTACAACATTCTATCTCAATGCCTACTAGACATAGCACAGGGACAGTTAGAGCCTAAAATTGGTGAAAATCAAGCAGCTTTTGACCGAGCAGATCCTACCTTGAACAGATCCTGAATCTAAAGTTGATCCTAAGACATCAAAAACTGCGAATCTTTGTTCCAAATCTTGAAAGAACAAGGACTAGATCTGAAAACGCTGGCAATTATTAAAGCAACACTAACTAACACAAAGTCAAAAGTTAAATTCATGGGTGAAATCTCAGAGCCCTTCGGAGGAACTAAAACCTAAAACTGGAGTGAGACAAGGAGATGGACACTGGCCACTCTTATTTAACTCTGTTCTAGAAAAAGTAATACAGGAGCATTAAACTGGGGAGAACCAACATCAAAATTGATTGTCTGGCGTTTGCTGATGATCTAGCAATTTTGGCTCAAGATATATTAACGGCATGAAAACAGATTGAAGTCCTAAAAGAAACAGCAGAAAAGGTAGGACTCCAAATTTCCTTTGAAAAGACACAATACATGACCTGCAACAGACTAAGAACACAATTTCTAAAAACAAAATATGGTAACATCAGACGAGTCTTTCAATTCAAATATTTGGGTGAAAAAATCATGGAAAACGGGTTGGAAAAAGCGGCATTTCTAAAATGCATTGATGAATGCATATCTAAAAATACAAAATTCAGGCATTACAACACAGTTATTAAGCCGGAGTGTCTACATGGGGCAGAAATGCTCATTTTGAATAGAAAGAGAGACATCGAGGATATTGAAAAGAAGGAAACAAAAATCATAAGAAAAATCTTAGGCCCCAAACAAATAAATAGCACAACACACCGACTTCGAAAAAACCAACCAAACAAAATACACAGATGTCCTGAGCCCGTATATATATATATATATATATATATATATATATATATATATATATATATATATATATATATATATATATATATATATATATATATAGTGATATGAGAATAAGATAACTTAAGTTTTATGGACATATAAAACTGATGAATCCGAATAGACTAACTAGACAAATAGTCGAATTTTATGAAATAGGAGTAGAGCTAAAGTAGAAATAAATAAATGGATTGCTGTAATTAAAGATGACCTAACATCAGTAAATATTACACAAAGTGAAATTAGGGATAGAGGCTGTTTTAGACACAAGGTTAACGTTTGAGAGGTTGGCCGGAGAGAAAACTGTAAGAAGACCGGAACAGCTTGGTCTAACGAAAGGAAAAAAGCTTATAGTGAAAGAATGAAAGCAGTACGGGCCTAAAGGAAGGCCAACAACAACAAACGTCTCAACCGTACTTCGCGTGGTCCACTAGGGCCTATATATATATATATATATATATATATATATATATATATATATATATATATATATATATATATATATATATATTATATATATATATATATATATATATATATATATATATATATATATATATATATATATATATATATATTATATATATATATATATATATATATATATATATATATATATATATATATATTATATATATATATATATATATATATATATATATATATATATATATATATATATATATATATATATATATATATATATATATATATTTGTGATGGGCGATGGGTGAGGCGATGCGACGACAGATGGACCTAAGCAATCCTGGAATGGATACCGCTTGATCATAAATGTCCACGAAGAAGGCCTAAAACACGAACCATAAACATCGATGACACCATCAAGTATATTGAACTCGAATGGCAGAGGAGAGAGAAATGTATATATATATATATATATATATATATATATATATATATATATATATATATATATATATATATATATATATATATATATATATATATATATGTACATATATATATGTACATAAATATATATATATATATATATATATATATATATATATATATATATATATATATATATATATAATGTTAGGATAGGAAAGCATGCTTTATTATTGCATTCGAATGAAAAAGAAAATTAATCACATCACAAAACATGTAAAGAAAGCACTCACTTCCATGCCCAACCATTTTTCGATTGTTATAATATGATTGTATTGACACATATTTTTGTAATCAGAAAAAAAGTTGGGAAATGGGTCGACGAATATCTTGCATTTAAAAATAGGTAACACGTTTGCTGTCGAATCCTAACTTCTGCCACAATAGTGGGGACACTTTTATTTCGGCAGATCTATCATTTAATAGTTCACACCCATTTTTATACATTATAGGGACGCAGCAGGTATAGGTATAGCAGCAACGATGACGGTGTTATTTTGACTCAGATTTCTAATAATAAGTATGCTCTGATTTGCGGTGTATTTTCAGTTGTATAAAAAACGAATTCAACGGATTTCCAAAAGTAAAGAATATTACTTATTTACCTTTCAACGGACACTTATGAAATCAACATTTTCAATTCGAAAACGTATCGAGAATGTTTACAGTGAAATTAGATTGTTTGACAATCTGTCTGAATTTAAAAGATCGCAGGTAATTACTGAAGCGGGTATTCTCGGTCAACTTGTAAACATAATTATTTCTCCAGATATAAAAATGTATATATTAGATAAACCCACCCATAAGTAATGTGGTTTTTTTGATACTGTATAAAATTGTATTTTATTTCAAAGTTAATACAATTTTAATTTACAGTATAATGTCCATCATTATTGACAATCTTTGCAATGTGTTCAGGTGTTTGAAATATGGTGGACCCAGAAACTGTAGGTTTTGTGGGTAATTCCTGGATGGTATGGATAAGTCCACACTTTGTTCTTCCATTCTTCCAAGGTTCACTTATTTATTTTAAAAATTAAATAATAAGCACACTAAATATCAATTTATTTAAGTACGTTACGTTATATTAAGTTGAATTATAGGCAGTTGAAGGCAGTGTTTTTAAAATTTGCAAAAAACGATATTATTTATGGATACCCCCCGATACTTACCCATAGCATAATAATAATGGCAATCAGAACAACACCAATGATAGCAATAAATATAATATGAACAATAGCCATATTAACAATAATTCGTATACTCGACTAACCAGAAGTAGTTTTACCGTCAGCTGGAACAACAAGAAAAAACAGAACAGCAACAAATACCAAACTAGAATACAATGATCAAGTATTGATCAAATATTTGGTCAGTTCCAAGAAATCACGATGAACAAGCTTATTAGATACGTGAAGAAGACGAAACCAGACAAAATATAAAGAAAATGCCAGAAGTTATAATAACGAGAGGCGATGTAAAAAAAGTTCCAAAAAGTTCTGTCCAAAAAACGCATAACTGGAAAACACCAGGTATCGACGCCATCCAAAATGTGTGGTGGATGTATCTTGTTAATACTTATCCGACGTTGGGAAGGTTTTTTCAAAATTCAATAAAAGCGCAACATAACATACCTGAATATATGGCAATGGGAATACATTGTCAAAGAGACAGGAAAATTTACATCCACAAAGTTATAGACCAATAACTTGTCTACCAACTATTTACAAGACTCTTACCTGTATTATTTCATCTAAAATAAATGAACATCCATAGGAAAATAGTCTATTACCGCCTGAGCAAAATGGATGCCCTAAAAGTAGTTGAGGTTGTAAGAAGTTAATTGTAATTGATGAGATAATAACCGAGAAAGTACGGAAAAAATCCCACAATGTATCAATAACGTGGATTGATTATAAAAAACCGTTCGACTCCGTACCACACTCATGGCTCCACTATGTCCTTTCATTGCACAGGATTCATCTGACTCTACTAAAATTTCTTTCCGCTTATATGAAGAAATGGAAAATCCGCCTATATGTAAAGAATAATAAACACCACGTACACTACTAGAGAGATACGAATATGCAAGTGGATATTTCAGGGCCATAGTTTAAGTCCTCTGTGTTTCTGGATGGCTTTAGCACCGTTAAGTAGAATGTTGGGAGATTCCAGCATGGGCTATGTAATGAAGAGAAATCCAAACATTCGAGTATCACATGAATTCTATATGGACGATATAAAATTATATGCATCAAACTCAATAATCTTCAAAGTGAAATAAAGCTTGTCAAAAGTTTTAGCGATATCATCTGCATGGAGTTTGGCCTTGATAAGTGTGGAGTCGTCCATGTCCGCACGGGATAGGTATTGGAACATACACAAAACATGCAATTAAATGGAGATATTGTTATTCGTAGTCTCAATACTGGAGAAAATGATAAGTATCTTAGTATGATGCAGTTGTTAGGAATATCTCATATAACCATCTAAGGAAATGATTATAAAAAGGGTCATAACTAGAGCTGAAAAAATATATAAACCTTGATCAGCACTAGAAATAAAATATTAGCAATCAACACTTGGGCTTTGCCTGTGGGTGCTTATACGTTTGTTGTAATAAAGTGGTATGACACTTTCCTAAAAGCATTTGATCAGAAAATAAGAACTAAATTAACAAAACATCGTATGTATCGCTCAAGAAGTTCCATCGAGCGGCCATATTTATATATACTTATTTGTCTCGACATATAGGAGGAAAAGGCTTACAGAATGTGGAAGTAATTTACTCTACCCAGACTGTTTTACTGGGTAGAGTAAATATAGTTAGAATATTTTTAAGCTTAAATTGATCTTCGGCTGAACCTCCTTGGTTTCCAAACCCCGACTAGCGTGGAGATTAACAAAAAATATAAGATGAACATAATAATACTAACACAGGAGCAGGAGAGCTCCCTGAAAAGCCTAAACCTGAGAAGACTAAACCTCTGGAATAATAAAAACTTCCCAGAGATAAAGTAGTTATAATGATATTTCCGCATATCGAGCTCCCTTTATTTTTTCCCTTGCTACTCGTAAGAAATACATGAAATTGTGTTGATACTGTGTCAAGCAATTGTGCTGACACAATACTTACATCAACATGAACTGGTCACAATGGGACCTAGAAGTTAGACTAGGTTCGGACTCGTTACATTTGGACGACAGTAGAGCTTGGTTTTTCCGAAGCAGCCTGAGAAAAGAATATATGAAACGACTGCACAATATGTGATGTGATTCATATCTAAAGCTAAGTTACAACTACGTGACCAACGAAGTTTCCCTTTGTCGACGGCATCCAGTACCAAGAATTAGTACAGAAGAATACTCTTTCTATTTCTCCTCAGTTAAATAAGATTATGAAGCAGACGGCAGATGCTAAGACTTAAACATAATCTAGTTGAACAATTTTAAGTTGTTTTCAATACCGACTACCAATAACAGTTAAAGTTAAACATCAGTGGCTGAAAATTTTGCTGCAATAGATAATATAGTAGCTACAACGCTAACTCTCTGATATTAGTTACCCGTCGATAGGTATGTCGCAGCTTCAGTCCTAAGCTAAAAAACGTCCTTAAACGCATGACGGCGAATAAGTATAATTATAACAACTTAGCCTCATACTCAACTTAGCCACTTAGAATTCGGCCACTAACCATCGGAAGAAAAAACTTTTTAATTAGTCGATATGGATTTTCGAAAACAACACATCACGTTCTCTTAAAAGTAAGAAAATAAAAAATGGTACGCGTTCTCAAGCCATCTCAAGCTAAGACATCTCAAGCTAAATAAGAATTGCTCCTGTGTAACTGAGGAGGAAGATATCGCTGCAATCAAAGCCAAACAAGGACAAATGGAATTCAAAATATCTGCTGGAAAACTGGAAACGGCCAGAGTGTTTACAACCTTTCATACGACCCGTATCGAACGAACTGTGTGTATGAATAACGATAATATATGAGAAATGTAGCAGGGTATAAAGATAACATATTAATAAATAGCTGCGTCTGTCGGTGACTTCCGATATCATGGACACATTACACAGGTAGTTATTAAAACACCTTTTCACAGAAATGGCCTAGCACGTTCCATTTGCAAGTATCTACTTCTCCTTTATACCATGGGATAATTGAAATTAATTGTACCTGACTTGGGATTCTGGAAGTAGGAATTTCCAAGGCCGTAGAGGGGATATTTCCACATTATTCTATGAACCTTTAAGGGCTGTTTTATTGTTTTCTTTAGTTTACTTTGTTTTTATTTCGTTTGCAGTACAGTCAAGTGTTTGAGTCGAATTTATATAAAATGGCAAGTTCTAGTCGTCGACTTAGCAAAAATCCAGCGAATAAGTTTTGATATATATGCAGATGATTTATTTTAAAGTCACAAGCTAGATTTATATCCGAGGAAATCAAAAAAGCCTATCTTTTATATTTTAAATGCCAAATTGGAGATTAAACATGAACAAGTCTCAGTGGGATATTTGTTGGGATTTAAAAGTGATGAAAATTTGAATATGTCCCCGTTGTTAACCCAAAAAAAGGTGCTTCTTCCGTTTCTTCACATTAAGCTTGGACTATTGGATTTTTTCCGGAAAATTTGGGTGCAGTAAGCGACGAGTAAGGAGAGAGGTTTCACTAGGATATAAGAACAATGGAAGCAAAATATCAGGGACGCTGGAACCCATCTATGTTGGGCGACTTCAGCTGGTTTAAAAAGCGATGATGCTACAGAACACAAAAGGAAAGGCGAAAGTTTTTGCATAGATTGCTCTAACACAGCATAGATTTAAAACGTTTTACATGTTTATATTAAATAAACATTAGATTGTAAAAATAAGTCGTCTGTTTTTCTTTCACACTTCCTGTAACAAAAAAAACTGTACGTTTTATAGTAATTAGCTTATCATTTTCGAATTTAAGACTACAAAATACTTCATATACAGCTATTTTCATCAATGTTACCTCGAAAAAGAATTAAAGTTCAATGAGTCTTCTAAGATGGCTCTATATGAATGACCGAAAACTCTATGCCTATGAAAATACGGAATTATGGAGGATTGGGTAAAATATCCTAGACAAGATATAAAAAAACTATACGATATATAAAAACTAATGAAAGAGGGTGTTTTTTGCCTAACGCATATTACAATTTAATATACTATTCTATTCATACTCTAGGTGCTTAGTTATTCACTGTTTAAAAAAATTAACACTTGAAGGTTATAAATCGAAATGTAGGTCGTCATTTTCTATGACCTCAACCCATCTTTGAGCCAATAAATCAATTCCTCTTTGGTACAACGATGAGTTTTTGGAGAACAAAAACTAGACGCAACTATTTTTTTGTGCCTCTTTTTCAGTGCAACATTTTTTTTTCTTGCAAAAAGTGAACCATGGACCGGAACAAGTGGTAATCCGACGGAGCAAGGTTGAGGCTGTATAGTGGGTGAGCCAAATATCCAACCTAAGCTAATATTTTTTCGTTCAGAACAGCCTGTACTCTCTCAAGTTGAGCTGAGTAGAGTTCTAAATTTATCGCCATATCATCAGGAACCAATGAATTATTACTATCTCATCTTCTCCTATCTTCAAGACTCATGTCTCGCTTCGTGAACTTTTTGAACCAGACCTGAGAGGTGATGATTAATACGGCACCTTCCTCATCCACTTCGCAAATCTCACGAGCGGCATCAATCGCTGTAAAACCGCTTGCGAAATGGTGCTCGCCAGGTGCAAAAAAAAATTTCTCCATCGAATTGTGACTGGCGATGAAAAGTGGATACATTTTGAGAATGCGAAGCGTAAAAGACCATGGGTAACTACAAGCGAACCACTGACATCGACTGCAAGGCCAAATCGCTATGGACGGACAATTCTCTGTGTTTAGTGGGATCAGAAGGGTGTAATCTGTTATGAGCTGGTGAAACCGTTAAAACTGACCGCTACCGACAGCAATGGATCGATTTTAAGCAAGCGCTGCGTGAAAAACGACCAGAATATACAAAAAATCAACACAAAGTGATTTTGTTTCTTGATAATGCACCATCACATATCAAAACTGGTCAAGGAAACGAGTGAGGCGTTTAGTTGGGAAATACTTTCCACTGCGGCTTACTCACCAGACTGGGCTCCGTCCAATTATTACTAATTTGAATCGATGGGATACGCACGTGTTGGGCAGCGCTTCACTTCTTACGAAAATATACGAAAATGGCTCGATGACTGGTTTGCCTCAAAAGAGACATGGCGAGAATGAGACAGACAGGTGGGAAAGATGTATAGCTAGCGATGAATTTTCTATATAAAAATGTTGGTTTCATATTTACATACCTGGTATTTGTCGGAGAAAAAAGTTGAAATCGGATCAAAACTTCGAGGAATGAAGTATAATCATTTATTTATAAACAAAAAAAAACACACCTAGGAAGCTTATGGCGATGAATGTCTCATAATCGATTTAATTATATAAAAATTGGGTGATTTTCTTGACCTTTCGCAAGCATTCGCATATTGAATTAACAGTGTTTAATTTAAGGTGTGAATGATTGTGGCCTGTTAAGTATCACTGGGTAAAAAACAAAAAATTAAACGGAGACAAATTTCTCAGTAATTCTTTCCTGTAATAAATTTGCCTAACAAACAAAATTTATAAAAATATGAAAATGTTCTAAAATAAATACAAACTTTTAAACGTTAACGTTTCGGGGTCTTCTCCCCTCGTTTTCAAAACGAATCCAAAAAATAAATTATATTAATTTCTATACATAATACAAAGATAGGAAGTACATATATTTTTTGTGTATGTCAATGATACTTACATTGACAATAATAGTTTTTAATGACAGTGACATACTACAAAAAATATATAGGTGAGGGTTACTGTGTGATTGTTTACTGTACTGATTGTGTATTGAAATGCTTTTAATTGTATTCTTTAGAATCGGGAACCATATTGAATTTAAATCTACCGAAGGCATAGCAATACAGTTATTTTTATTAAATGAATTATAGCGGTTTCTTTTAATATTCTGTATTTTGTTACCGATTCTTTTAATACCATTTTGGAATTATTACAATTGATTTTATGTCCCGATTCCCATGCGTGTTGACAAATTCTAGATTTATTAAAATCACCCTTTCTAAGAAGGTTTTTTTTTATTCCAACATCTAACGGTCTAGATGTCTCACCTATATAAAATTTGCCACATTTGCAGGGAATTTTATAAACCACATTTTTGGTATTCTGTTGTGTTGTTTGGTTTGGTTTTTGTTAATATAGATCTAAGAGTATTTTTTGTTTTAAATGTCGTTCTTATGTCGTATTTATTTTCTACTCTTTTAATTGTGTTAGAAATACCGCGGATATAAGGAATTGTAATGTTACTTGTTTGAGAATTATTATTATGTTTTGTCTGGTATCAAAAGTGTTAAACGATTTATCTATGAAATTTTTTGGGTAATTGTGTTTTATTAAAATGTCTTTGATGTGATTTGTTTCTTTTTGTAGTGTATCACTATCGGTATACACAATTATATTCTCTATCATATAAACTTCTAATTACTTCTATTTTGACTGATTTTGAGTGATTGGATAAGAAATTGAGATACCTGTGTTTGTCGGTTTTCTGTAAACTCTAGTTTTTAATGTGATGTTTTGTTTTAATATTACAGTGTTGTTTATATATATATATATATATATATATATATATATATATATATATATATATATATATATATTATAAATAATTTATAATACACAATTACTATAGTAAACAATCACACAGTAAACCTCACCTATATATTTTTTTGATAGTATGTCACTGTTATTAAAAACTATCATTGTCAATGTATCATTGACATACACAAAAAAATATATTTACTTCCTATCTTTGCATTATACATAGAAATTAATATAATTATTTTTTAGATTCGTTTTGAAAACGGGGGGAGACGACCTCCCGAAACGTTAACGTTGTATACTGATTGGGATTGTAAAGTATACTGATTGGGAAATATACCGATTAATCGTTTTTGTCATCTCAATATTTATGAATTTATATTCGACTTTCAATTTATTCCACACTTCATATATTGAAATTATAGTGAATACAATTTTATTTATAGCGTAGAAGTGTTTGTCAATAATGATGAGACGTGTTAGTCACAAATTGGCACCAAAACCTAAATACCTATTCCTTAAGAAAAAGTAACAAATCAGTCAATAATTGATTTTTTGATTAGTACGAAAGCAAAAATAAAACCCTTCAAAACACTTAGAAAGTGGAAACGCAAACAAGCATCTTAACGCGATCCAAATAAGCAATTACTTAAATATCCCCTTAGTTCTAATCGTTAAGATAATCATTATCGTTGCATTTCTCTAATAAGATATATAAATTTCGTTGCGAATAACCACGAACGAAACATCAATAAGCGATATTTAAGATCCCTCGGAAACCAAGTTTTATAATTCTGTCTTGCTATAAAACGTCTCGTTATCAGGGATTTTAGTGACCAATAAAAAAATCTAAACTATATGACCGTCTAATTAGATGGACAAAGATAATAATAAATCGGATAATACAAGGTTATACTCATGTACATTAGATGCAACATTGTTACACGTGATTTGTGTAGGAAATAAACGTTATTAAAATTATATAGTCTTTATATACAGGGTATGGCGTCAAAATCCGGACAAAATTCAATTTGAATTTCCCGCCATTCTATACCACTTGTAGAGGTCGCGATTGACGTCCAAATAGCTTGACGCATGTACTAACTAGTCATAACCTCGAAACAGTCGCAATGTTGAAACCAAGTGCGGAGTATAACCGAAGAACCGCCGTTATCGAAAGTGTTCGCGCTGGGCGCTCTGTGACATAAATCATTCGGATCTTCGGTTATCCGAGATCCACTGGGCATGATGTCGTCGCGAAGTATAATGAGTCGGAGAAGTCCAATGAAGGTTTTGCAACACTGGCAAGAAAAACTCACTCGAAGGAGCGCGTTGTTAAGACGCCCGATATCATTCAACGGAGAGATGTTGAGATACAACATCGTTTAATTCAGGAGCTGATTTTCCTGGATCCAGGGCAGTCGATCCGAAAATTGTCATCGGTTGTCGATGTGATTGAAAAACCTATGCGTCGAATCATCGAGGAGGATCTCCGCTACAAGTCTTATACAATTAAAGTGAGACATATGATTTCCGAAGCTGCCAGCACAAAGCGAGTTGAACGCTGCAACCTGCTTTTGTATTCCTTAAGAAACAATGCTGCCGGACGCTTCCGGAAACTGTGTCGTCTGGAAAGCCATATGTTTTCTAACAGGACGGTGCGCCCGCCCACGCATGTCATTTGGCTCAAAATTGATTGTCGAACAACATCGACATGTTTTGGTCCAAAGAATTGTGGCCTCCCAGTAGCCCACATTTAAATCCTTTGGACTTCTATGTATAGAGCGTGGTTCAAAGGGTCACCAACAAGTCCAGAAATCCAACGTCGCGTCATTGAGAGCCGCTATTGGAGCGGCATTCGCCGATATGGACCGTAGCACTTTAAAAGGAGCCTTCGAGCGCTTTAGACCGAGAATGGAGGCGGTCATTCCAGCAGTCGAGGATATATTGAGTAAATATGTTTTTTGTACCTTTATAAACAATTTAGTAAGCAAATTTGTAAACTTTTCCATTTTTGGAATAAAAATTGTTTGAAAAAATGATTAATTTGTCCGGATTTTGGCGACGCACCCTGTATTAAAGAAAAAAAATGCAACACCTTGAAAAATGTATCGGATTGTCAAGAAAGTTGGTAGGGATTTTTTAAGATAAAAAAAAAGGAGAGTTTATGTAAATATTTGTTTAGATTATTGTGTAATTATCATTACTATTTAAAACTATCTAGAACTTTTTATCAATGTAAGGGCAGGCCCATAATGCATTTTTGCCTGAAATTAGCATCATTATTCGCAAAAAAAGTCAGCAGGTTTTTTTTACATCTTATTTCTCTTAACTTTAAAACCCTTGTTCGCCTTCTACATTTTAAAAGACTTCCTACTAAAAAAAAAATGAGGAAGTGGAATAGAGCGTGCGATGTCCGGTGAGTAAAGCAAGTCAGCAAAACATCCCAAATGAAGCTCAACAATTTAGTCGAGCATTGTCAAGATGAAACAACGTACCTTTTCTGTTTGCTAATTCTGACAGTTTTTTTTTTCAATTGCTGCCTACAGCCAATCTAATTTTGAACAGTAGAGGTCAGTGCTGATAGTTTGGTTGCGTGTAAGAAGCTCAAAGTGATTGCGGCGCCTTAACACCAAATACAAAGCATAATTTTCTTCGAATGAAAGTCGTCTTTCGCCGTACTTGCACTTTCTTGTACACAATTCACTTTTTCTCGACAGTTACCATCTGCCTCAGAATTGCAGCCCCAATTTTTTCTAGCAAAAGATCGTATGACAAGATTCGCTACGCTTCATTTGGTTCACTAACTTTGTAAGGGACCCACACTTTGTATCGGCAGAACTATCAATTTTTTTCAGATAGTCAAAAACGGTCGATTTGTCAATATATAACTTATCTGCTATCTCATAGACACGGTCAGAGACACTTTCTGCACTTGCCTGAGAATTTTTGCCCCACCCGCTGTATTCACCAGACTTGGTCTCTTCCAACTACCACTTATTTTCATCGGTATCTCACGCACTTTCCATGAAACACTTTACAGAGATGTCGAAAAATGGCTTGATCACTGGACCACCTCAGAAGATGTACGGTTTTTCTGGGGGGGCATACACAAATTGCTAGAGAGATGGCAAAATGCAGTTAGCGATTGCGCAAAACAATTTAATCATAATGGTGATTTTCTAAAAAACGAATAGTGTGCATACCGATCTTTAGATGGTATCTATGGCCTGGTTACCTAGTATATTTGAGATTTAAGATGAATTTGAGGACTAAAGTGGAAAAAATTCCGCTAAATTTCTAAACACCGTAAACTGGTCAATCGATTTCGTTTTTGATCCACAGTGAACGGCACCCATTGCGTGGACATCTCCCTCATGCCAAAATGTTCATGTAATATATTCCGCACCTATTCGTCCAATGTGGTTATCATTTCAACAATTTTTCTAAACTTCGCTCTGCGACAAATTTCTTCAGTAGTGACTCCGACCGAGTATCCCAAGCTTGAAGCATCACTCGTGCAGGTTCATCCACGATGACAGTCAGCAAACCACTTAAGAACAATAAAATGTCAAAGTATATAATACTTTTTCAACTTTTTTTTAAGTTTGAACGATGCTTTTTTCCAGACAAAAAATAGATACACAATAATCGCTTTTTTCCATGACAGCGGAAATGTCGAACTTATCTGCTTTCGAAGAATGTCAACACAACACTAAATGTTATATCCGCGTAAAATTCATGAAGCCTTACTAAAAGGGAAGCTAGTTTTCAGAAATCGGAAATCTATCCAGATGCCATCTATTGAAAAAGCATCTCACTTTTCACTGTATCCTCGTATATTTATGTACATAGTGCGGATCTATTTCTGACTATCTTTACAAATTAACAAATTTTCGATCAAAAAGTAAAAACCTAACAAAAAAATTATAAGGTAATTAGTATCGGTTATAAAATTAGACAAATTACAGTATGTTTCCGCTTAATTTGAGCAACCGCCGCCTACGGATAAATTTCGACCATAAGATGCCCGTCCTCAACTGCCCGTTGAAACAATAATTATATAACCAATATAAATAGAAGCTTACGTAACTGCCGTAACAACAATCTTAAAATTAGTGGACGATTGAGAAATAAGAAGATTTATTCCCGTTTCCACACGATAATCACAAGCAATTTAACGAAACTGTCAAATTGTTATATTAATTTAAAAAATCTTAACGATCATTACATACAAGTAATGATACATATACGCCCATCAAGTAATGGTTACAAAAAATATGGTAAAGTATCAAGGTTACTTAGTCATCGTTCTATTTTTGAGTTCGACAAAAGTGAAATTCAAAGTCATTCTCAACAGTCAACCACCTTTGCGCTATGAACGTTTATTGCTACTGATATTGGGTATTAAATATTAAATTATATTTATTGTATTCTGTTGAAATTCAAAAAAACACTATTTTTAAAAGTATTCCAACACATAAGCATTTGAGTCAGAGTGATTTTTTCGGGCCATATAATAATGTTTTTTTTACCCCTAAACACCAAATAAAAAAAAAGATATTTACCTAACCACCAAATCACTTTTTTTAACGTTTCGATGCGCGTTTTTCTATCCATATTAGCATCGTCAGGAGCTGATTCAAGCCGTCTGAATCATCGTCTAATGATGCTATTTCATATGATGCTGTTTCATACCGAAGGTTTCAATAGAAACATTGATTAATTTTATTTAATTCTCTCTTTTTAATTCCCGAATAGGAGATTTGATTTATATGCACATTGTCGATATATGCTTTTAAACTTTACTGGGATCAAATAAGTATAATACCCAGAATATATATTTGAGTCACACTGAAAATATTCTTACAATGCAGCATATCATATCCCGAAGACAGAAATTGATATGTTTTTTGCTTGTATATATTTGTGTTTGTATGTGATTACAAAAAATATGGTAAAATAAATGGTCTATATTTATTTTATCATGTGTATTCTTGTGGTTCTCGAAAAAATGCTGACATGCTACGAGTTCGTGAACTACGCAGTTTCAGGCAATTATCCGAATTTTAAAAGGGGTGGTGATTAGTATTAAATAAACAGATTAAAGTTTTTAACTGCGTAGTGCTGGTTATACCATTAGGAGGACACGTGGTTTGAGGATCAAAATGATGTACGAATACGAGTTTATTGGTGGTATTGTATGTTACGAACAGTATCTTAAACTTTTTCATGCTCAAATCATACTTAACAGATACTTAACGGACATGTAATAATTTCTGGTAAAACAAGACAATGAATACATTGCCTATATATTGTTCTATACGTTCTGGAGTATATTCTATACGTTCTGATCTCCCAACAACAAAAACCAGCATGATAGCAACATACATCGATGATACAGCAGTCTTGGAATCCCACAGCATTGGCCTCAAGGAAACTGCAAACCAACCTAAATATAATCCAACACTGGTTGAAAATATGGCGCATCAAGGCCAATTAATCTAAATCTACCCACGTAACATTTACACTGCGCAGGAAAATATTCCTCCTGTAAGCATGAGCAACTGCCAACACCTACAGGCGGAAGATGCCAAATATCTCAACATACATATGGATCAACGATTCATGGTAGAACTCACATGTAAAAAACATATATTTCCCAAAATTAAACAACTAGACCTCAAAATAAGCCAAATGTATTACCTCATTAGTAGTGAATAAACAAAGATTAATATCTAAAAATTTCCACTATATCTAAAATTGTATGTATGACAATTGTTTCGACACACATTGAATGTTTCAAATGCAAACTATACTAAACTAACGTGAGAAAAGTAACCACAACCTAAAGTGTTCATCGGCATAATAATACCATAAAACATGATAGTGGAGATATCAATTTTTTATCAACGTCTAGGACAATATAAGTTTAAAAACGGTGAACCATTCAAGTCTAGCTGGTCATTTAAGAAAATATCCAATTTTTTTCTTTTGTTGATTCCTAGGCTCTCTAAAAGATTTAAGTTTTTTTGGATTAATTCTCATAATGTTTTTATAATGTTAAAATTATCATTGAAAGTATGCTTTTCTAACATTAAGTGGTTAGCATAATGAGAATTATTTTGTTGTTTAATATAACTTTTATATTTTTTAATATATAGCGTCCTAGACTATTGTTTGTTTTGAAAGCAATATTTATATTGTTGTTTTTACTAATTTCATAATTTCTTGTCGAGATATTTATCCAAAACAAATAATATAAATATTGCTTTCAAAACAAACAATAGTCTAGGACGCCTCATTAAAAACAATAAAAATCAAACAAGTAAACTATATAAATCAGGAGTTTATTTAATTGAGTGCGGGTCTTGTCCAAAAGTCTATGTTGGACAAACAGGAAAATCTTTCTCTATTAGGCTCAACGAACATAAAAGAAGTTATATTAAACAACAAAATAATTCTCATTATGCTAATACAATTTTAAATATAGTGGAAATTTTTAGATATTAATCTTTGTTTATTTAAAATGAATTTCCAAGTATCAGCAATCTCAGTTAAAATTAACTATAATATAAATTAACTATATATACGATATACTAAGAGAGTTCGAGAATTAAAAAGTGGACCTAACCTCAATTTTGGTTCACAACAACGAACGGGTTTTTCCGCGCTTTGTGGGTTGACGTAATACCAGGAACACCACTAACCCCCCACCCCTTACAACTATCATGACGCCATTCGAAAGGCCCGCGAAAACAGTGTCCGCTATTATCGATCACATGATTAGGTCACTCACTCAGATCACTTTTTATTCTCGAACTTTCCTAGTATATCTACTCCTATTCAACAACGTAGTGTTAAGTATAGTGTACCTATTCTGCTATCCACTCAATTAAATATGCCAAACGTCAATGAATTGTGCAGATTGAAACGTCGGCTGCGATACGACCTAAGTACAAGACTCGTATAAGCCTAAACTTTAAGATAAATGCATACAAACTTACATAGACAAATAAATTTTATAGAAGTAGTTTAAATTTTAAAGAGCAATTTTAAGATCACTCACTGGTGTGATACTCTATATGCCATATACTTGTATCATACAAGAAGCTTATTGCCAAGCCCAGTTTATATTCAGATTTCCGAACTCTCTAAGAGTTAGGTAGATTAAGATAAAAAACTTTTTGGTGTACGAAGTCGATTTGAAATTTTCCAGCAAGTGGCTAATGCTTTTGTTACAGCTACAGGTAAAACTTCTTCGAACATGGCTGTTAATCGACATTTATTCTCGATGAGGTTATCGTTTGCCATTCCTGTTGTGTTTCTCTTTATAGCGTACCACATTAAGCGTCGTTTAGAATGGTGGCGAGCTAAAATTGAATGAGGCCTGAACTGGAATTCTACATTTTAGTAATAAGTCTAGATTTTGCTTAGGTATGCATGATGGGTGTAGAAGGGTCAAACGGTGTTGGGGTAAAAATCGAAATTTTACTTTCGCGTGGGACCGGAATACAATTATCATTCCTAGGAATTTTGGTATAAAAGGCTCTATCCTTAGAAAGCAAATCAGAAGAAGTTTAAATGCAGGCCATTATATAACCAAAATGTTACAACTCGTCGTCAGGTCATAGAGATTACCTGCACACGGTCCAGACTACATTCAGTTCGTTAAATAGTGCAGTTTTTTTTTAGAATGCGATGCAAACAATTCCGTGTGTGAGATCTTCTAATTGTTCATCGGTAGAATAATGTGTTATAATAGAGAGTGTTATAATAGAGGGTGTTATAATGACGGTGGTAAACCTAAGCATGATTAATTTTTTTGAATCAAATATAAGTAGAATTTAGTAAAATATAGTTTTCATAGTGATGAATTTTGTTTGTTTTCCAACATATATCAAAATAATTTAGAATTAAAAATGACAGTTGAGGTATAGATAGTTGAAAGGTAAATATATCATCCATATATTGCATATAACTGGACAAAAGATATAAACGAAGAAATCAAATGAAGGAAATATATGGAAATATTAGGAAATATATAGGTAGGTTACACTCTGAGAAAACCAACTAACAGCCCAGTTGATTCAGCCCTGCTTTCCAAATATGAAAATCATCTAGAAAAAGAACAACAGGTAGATGCTGTTTCTCATCAAGGAGAGTAATCACAGAGGAACCCCAAGGAATAAGAAATATTGCACAATATCATGAAGAACACAAAAAATGTAGAGAACCTTTATATACCACACATGCATATTATAATAGGGAATAATAAATTAAGGCACTGGAATAATAGATTTTAGTAACAATTAAATACACTAAATCAAAAGTATGGGGGAGAGTAGCCTCGAACTGGCGTGATTGAGGGATGGCTCCTTGTCAAATTTTACACTATTCACACACCTAGAAACATTTACAAGAATTTAGAAAAAGTCTATGGTCCAAAATCCAAGTTGGGAAGGTCAACTTAATACGGGAATCGAACCCGCTCTACGCCAACTGCCGTATCGTCAGACTGACGACTTATACACCGCGGCTATAGTGGCTTCTAGTAAATTAAAAGAATTTTAAACTCAAAGTAAAGTATTAGGGTTAGAGGCGCATCAGCAACTAGGCTATTTACCGACTGGACCTACAGCTTAACGTGGGTTCCGAACCACGGTCATCAGCTTCCGACAAACCCAGGCCAGCACCCCCCTCGGGCTATGAACCCTTGGTTATGTGCCTACCCATAAGTCAATCAGGAAACCTACCGACTGGCGAGTGACCAACGTAGAACACTTCTCAGAAGGCATCCGGCCTTACCCAGCCTTTAACTGGCGTGACTGAGGGGTAATTCGTAGTCGGATTTTACACTCTTGGCTAGAAACAATCACAAACATTTAGGAAAGATAAACGACCAGAAGAAAAAAAAATAACCATCCGAGCGCTGGAATTGAACCAGCTACCGCTCCAGCGCGGATTCGGCAAAGCAGTGGCAGGCCGCTGCTCTTTTTCAAAATAAAATTAATCTGTTGTGTAATAAGGTTCACGATGGTAATAAATCTTTCTAAACCTTTTTTCAATATCTGTTATATCTATATATATATATAATATATTATATTAAATATATATAAAAATATAGGGAAAACATAATACCAAGCTTAGTTAAAAAAAAGAACGGTAAACAAAAACTGTTAAAAAAAAATAGAAAAAAAGAACATGAAAATGTGGTCATAAAAATTGACTCAACCAAGAAACAAGCACACACAAGCAGTATTCCTCTGGTTTATTAGGCATTTGGTATTGTTAAAGATACGCAACAACTGATATTAATGTACTCTGGTAATATAAATAGAGCCGTTACAATAAAAGACACTGAATGGCAAATAAAGTTGTAGCTGCATACGTAATTAGTGTAATAACTGTATAATATACATATAAAACAAATATTATATAACATCATATACACACATCACAATATTTAACAAAAATTTTGAAAAAGGAATATGAAAACGTGATCATAAAAATAGAGCCATCAAATTTATAAAGCGGTAAATATTGTTTCTCATGTTTTGCTGTTAATTCAAAGGATACGTTTTGTTTATTTCAAACTTAGCCCAATAATAATTTTGTTAGAAATGGGTCGTAGCGTCCATTGTACAGCTGCTGAAAGAATGCAGATTTTAACATTGCGGAAAGAAGCAAACTCACTAAGGGAAATTGCAAGAATCGTCGGTCGTTCAAAAAAGAAATGGTGAAAAGTGCCCTATAAAAACAATCAGTTCACGAAAAACCATGGAGCTAGAAGAAAAATGACACATTCTAATAGGCTGTTTGTCCGAATTTCAAAAAACGACCCATTTAAATTATCTAATGAAATTAAAAGTGAACTGGGGTTAGAAATAAGTTCAAGAACAATTAGAACAAGACTTCAGGCAAGCAACTTACATAACAGTGCAGCCAGAAAACCCCTTTGTTTTCCGCCAAGAATGTAAAACAACGTTTAAAGTTTTCCCAAGATCAGTTAAATTGGTATGGTGAACAGGGAATCATGAAGCGGTGCAATATTTTATGGAGTGATGAAACAAAAATAAATTTAATAGGTTCTAATATAATTAAAATAAATAGGTTCTCTTAATAGGTAATAGTAGGCTATATGTTAGAACACCACTCAACCAAAAATTATTACCAAAACATACTATTAAAATAGTAATAAAGCATGGAGGGGGTAATATAAATCTAAAAACCCATTTACTGAATTAAAAAAAACATGGACCAAAATGAGTACATCCACATTCTTTAGGGAGTCATGCTGCCTTTTTCAGAAGAAAATATGCTGTTGGTATGGAAATATCAACAGCACCATCAATACCATCAACAGCATCAATATCATTATCAATATGGATAATGATCCAAAATATACTGCTAGGAAAACGAAACAATTTCTTAATGACAATAAAGTGGATTTACTGTGGCGGCCTTCCCAATCGCTGGACTGCAATCCTATTGAGAACTTGTGGACTTCAAGAATAGTGTGCGTAAACAAAAAACGAGATCAAGCTTGAACTTTGGGAGGTGATTAAAAAAGAAACTGAACCATTAGAAATATGTCAAATACTTGTAAACTCTATACCCAAAAGATGCGCCGAAATAATAAAACACAAAGGTCGTAAAGTAAAAAACTAAGTATTAAATGTATAAACTATATTTATGATTTATTTAGTACTTTTATTAAATGTAAAATAGTATGTATTGTGCTTGTTTCTTGGTTGGCCCTATTTTTATGAACATATTTACATGTTATTTTTTCTAAATTTTTGTTAAATATTCTGTTTACAGTATTTTTTTTTAACCAAGTTTTGATATTATGTTTTTCCTTTTAAGTTATATATTTATATTATACAGTTATTGTGGGTTGGGTTGATGGATGTTTCGAAATGTTGTTGGGGTGTTTCGTTTCTACATTTAACTCCTAGAGCATTCTGTAATATGCCAAGTGGGCAACAAGCGTTAGCGGTGGTACAGAGGAATGACATGTAGAACACCACTCCAGTGAGTGATCTCCTTAAAAATATAATCTAAATCTAAGCCTAACGTTTATTTGTATCTATGACATATTGGTGTGTTACACATCTCTACCTCTTAGATACTATTTGGGAAGAAAGCCACGTTGTGTAAAAAATTAAACACTGTACTGTAATAATTGTACTAATTAACATAATTAGTACAATTATCAATAGATATTTACTGTGTAAGTGCAGCGAACGGTATCAAACCACTTCAAGTTAGAGAAAACTACTATAGGGATTTGAAATAGGCACTTTATGGGCTTTAAAGCGAAACATAATTTTCATTAGAAGGCAGATTCATAAGAGGCATTAGAATTCAGATTCAGAAGACCGCCTTCTTCTAACAATGATCGATTTGCGCCGAAACCTCTAACCCACACCACATTTCATCCAAACTCAAACTAGTTCCTGCTAATTAATTAAAATATAAGTTTTATCATAAATATATGTTTTTATCCTGCATTGGGGGACCATTAAAATAAATTCTTAAAATCATTTAAATTTAAAAAAACACAGGAGCGATATATGGTTATATTTATATGAATGAGTCCTTTCATTATTTTTCTTCAACTTTGCTATATTTTTCCATCCAATTAAATATTGCAATTCAAAATGCTTGTACTAATTTCAAAAGATAGTAAAGCTTTGCTAAAATCATTCCTTAACACAATAAACTGAAATAAGAACTCATATTCTTGTTTCATTTTATATACTGCAAATAATATAAAAAATATTCATATTCTTGCTAACGTCTGCAATATTGTTGATCCTGAATAATGTATATGCTTTAAAATTGTGATAGTAAAATATGAAAAAACAACCTAACACAAAAAAGATTTTATCTGACATTTGCAGCTGATTTATTGTCTATTATATGCCTCATTTTTCCCGACATTTTCACAGATCGGCTACTTAAAATGGTGCTCCTGAATAAATTGCCCGTATACGTGGAAAATATGTTCTGTTGTCGAAAGGTTGTTTCGTTCGTTATATTTCGAAGTCTATGAAGTGTGAATTTTAGAATCGATTTCAGCTTTTCTATTATTTATATTATAGTTTTTTTAGTTGAAAATTGTATTTTATCGCATAGTTTTTTTTATTTTGAAATGTTACATAGACATAATTTGAATAGAATATATCTATGTTGAAAAATGCAATATGCTGACTGCAAAATACCATTGAATATGTCGACTAATTTCAACGAATTAAAGTTATTAAATACTTATTTAGATAGTGCCTGTCCACAAAGAGAGTTTTTTGATAACTTAGTACCCAATTTAGTGATTAGCTAGCGAAAGAATATGTTAACACAATTTCAAAATGTTAACTTTACAGCCGTATGTTTATTTGTCTTCGCGAACGGATATGAGAAAATGAATAAAAACATTTTCAATTTTGATTTAAATAATCGAAGAAACTATCGAATCGTGTATTATTAGGACTTCAATTTAATTTTCGGCCTGTAATCGACCACCAGCATCGCAAAACGAAATATCCACGCCAAAAAGGTATTGTATAGAGGGTGGAATCAGAGACGCCTCTCTGTATTATGAGTTGCTCCAATTTAGTCCAACGATCACTGCCCACTGTTGTCAGCTGTAACTGATTCGTGTTAGTGACGCTCTGGAGGAAAAAAAAACCTTATGCTGGTAAGGCAAGAATGGAAGGGAACTTACGGCCACATACGGCAAAAAGGACTCTATATATGCTTTTTAGAATATGAGGTTGACAAGATGGTTCTATTAAATTAATACAATATTACAAACTGACAAATAACTTTATAAATCCCCGAATACCATGTCATACGCCAAAGCAACATTTTGATAAGTCAGTTTGGCAGGTAAAAGTGCCACATAAACTATTGAAATGATTTAAACTGTTTATTTTTATTACATTTTTAAGTGGTTTACAAGATTCATCAATAATCTGGGATGGTGCTCGACCATCCTTCATTTCTGACTGATTTCATTCCGTGTAGTGTCTAGCTAGTCCCAAATCTGAAACTGAGAATGAAAACAAAGCATTTCGATAGCATTTCGGACTTCCAGATTTCAACGGCGACTTCATTTAAATATATAAAAAATACTTCGAACGGTTCCAGTATTGTTTGACCCACAAAGAGACATACATATAGATGTAAGATTTATAGACGTCTTATGCAAAAATAAAAAATTGCACAAAAAATTTATAAATCCTTATTTTGGAACATTAACAGCTTCACATATCTTAAATTTTTTTCGATACAGTATTTGCGATTCTTGCAATTTGGTTAAACATTAATGTTAAAAAAGATCAGGGGTAATGAAATGTTTTGTATATTCGCATACCATTGACAACTAAGAAACGAAAATAGCAAATACTTAGGAATAATCTAGAAGGAATTGAATAAATGAACGATCTATGGAATGAACAGATCTAAAATATAATTAAAACGTAAAAAATCGTAACATAGTGAATATTACCTCATTAAAAACATGTTGAATTCCTACTTTTTTTCAGTGGTTTTAAAATTATAATTTTTTATCTTGCATTTATTTTCAATAGCATCTCTATACATGAACAATTATAGTATTTAGATACATTTGAGGTAAATTATCAAATTTTTCTTTTCTCAACACTGAACGAACTCTCGTTGAGACGTACTTCTGTGTTTCCGTCGATAAAATGATATGCTGTTAACTTCATATGCTCAATTTAATAGAAACAATAAATAGAGAAATAAAAATAAACTCACCCAGATATTAAGTCACGATTAATGAATTAATATATTTATAATTAATGGTCAGCATTTGAAGATCCTAATAAGATTAGCAAGATGTTTATTCTACCTAAGTTATGTGCACTATAAAAAATTGGTATATATGAAAAATATATCATTAAGATGACGTAAACAGGCCGGAAAAAAGATTCAGCAGAAAAAAAAAACTCATTTACTCAGGTCGACATGATTTTTGTAACATTGATGAGAATGCTCTTTTTGTGTTTCATTTAGGTAGTTATTAAAACACCACAGAAATGGCCATTACGTGCCATTATCAAGTACCTGCTTCTCCTTTATATCATGGGGTGATTGAAATGATTATTACCTGACTCAGGACTGGACAATGTAGGAATTACCACAAGGGCGTAGAAGGGGTATTTACACAGTATTCTACAAACCCTTAAGGACAGTTTATTGTTTTCTATAGTTTAGTTTGATTCTGTCTCGTTTAAAGCACAGTCAAGTGTTTAACTCGATTGGATATAAAATATATGTTCTAGTATACATATATAAAATATATGTTCAGATATGTTCTAGTAGTCGCTTTTGCAAAAATCAAGTCAGTTTTGTTATCTATGGGGACGAATTAATTTAAAGATACAAGCTAGATCTATATTCGACGAAGTCAAAAAACCCTACCTTTTAAATCTTAAGTGCCAAATTGGAGATAAAAGTTAGGCTCCTCATGTTTGATGTGCGAGTTGTCACGTAAATTTAGTGCAGCGGATGCATCGCAGTGGTGCAGTGGATGCATGCAACGGCATAGAATTTTTTCTATGCCGTTTGCTGAGTCTATGATTGCTACTTTTGTATCACCAAAATAGAAGGAATTTCAAAAAAGCAAAGGGACAAAATTCAGTATCCAAATTTGCCTTCGGCGATTGCGCCTTTAAACCTGGAAAACATGTTTTCCGGTGATTCTAATTCTTCATCAGGATCTGATCCACAACTTCCTGAGCACACCAGTTACACCACACCAGTGAACTTCACTTAATAACTCAGAATTAATTAAATGATTTGGTACGTGACCTGGGTTCCAATAGAAGAAGTGACCTGGGATTGTCAAAACAAAAATCGAAACTTCTTGGTTCCAGACAGTGGAACATAAAAATTAGATACATACTACATGTAACATTTTCAAGTTTTTATAAAATGGAAGGATCGCTATATGTCTGTTGTGAGATGCAATGCCGGATGAATGAGCTAAATATGGAACATGTACCTTTCGCATGACGTATTTTCATAGATTCGTCGAAATACAGCCTAAGAGCAGTCTTGCCTTATAATGGAAACAAAAACCCATCTATTCCTTTAGCCCATTCGGTGACAATGAAATAAACCTATGACAACTTAGCAACCATATTAAATCCCATTAAATATGAACGTATCAGAGGGATATTTGTGGGGATTTAAAAGTGATAGATATATTGCTAGGATTTCCAGGGGGTTTTACAAAGTGTTGTTGTTTTTTGTGTATGTGGGACAATAGGGTAATAAAAGGACATTACGGTAAGAAAGATTACCCTCATAAAACTTCTTTGGAACATGGTACTTAAGGCATAAAATATGTCCCTCTTGTTAACCCAAAAACGTGATTCTTCTGCCTCTCCATATTAAATTTGGACTAATGAAAAACTTTGTCAAAGCCATGCACGAAGATGGTAACAATTTCAAGTACCTAAAAGAAATATTTCCTCATTTAAGTGATGTAAAAATAAAAGAAGGCTTATTTATTGGATCTCAAATAGGGAAGCTCCTAGGTGATTTCCGTTGTCAAGCAAAATTAAATGAGAAGGGATTGGCAACTTGGCAGTGTTTTGTGGAAGTGTAGTGAAAGGATTTCTGGGCAACAAGACAGATGAAAACTATAAAAGCCTCATAGATGAACTCTTGAAAGGCTGTGAAATACATTGGGATTTTCTTGCGGAAAATTTGGGTGCAGTAAGCGACGAACAAGAAGAGAGGTTTCACCTATCTATGTTGGGCAACTGCTGCTGGTTTTTAAAGAGAAATGATACTACAGAACACAAGAGGATAAAGTTAAAGCTTTTGTAGCTGCATGACATCTCATGTAATATATTTTTTATTCACAAAATCCTCAGTAATGTATTTGCCTAGATTTTATACGTTTTCGATATTTATATTAAATAAATGTTAGATTGTAAAAATATGCAGTCTCCGTTTTTCCCCACCACCGACCTCTTGTAATAAACAAACTGTACGTGTTACAGTAACTAGCTAATCATTTTCGGATTTGGGACTGCAAAATACTTCATATACACCTATTTTCATCAATGTTATCTCAAAACAAGTTTAAATTTGTTGACCTATGTTATCGGAGCTATCTAATACCTTAAGATGATAATAAAACAAAAAAAAATAATTTGGAACAAATGGCTTCGTCACCAATTGCTAAGAAAAAAAAATGTTTTGACAAGTTTTGCGCGGAAATAGTTCTATTTTGGATACATGTTTTAAGGAAGCTTTTTGT
The DNA here is from genome assembly GCA_031761425.1 of Cosmopolites sordidus. Lineage (NCBI taxonomy): Eukaryota > Metazoa > Arthropoda > Insecta > Coleoptera > Curculionidae > Cosmopolites > Cosmopolites sordidus. The sequence goes on along the minus strand of JARFXV010001711.1, from coordinate 54,265 downwards.
TCAGAATAATGTAAGGAACCATTGGTTAAATTTACGAAACAAATTTAAACCAATTACACAAATATGTAATCATAACACACATTTTCAATGAAATAAAAGACATGAATCAAAAGGACTAAAGAAAATTTAATATCTCTTATTATCTGATTTATTACCTAGACAGTTTCAATATGTATAAAAGTAAAAAAGTCCGTAGGACGACTCTATAATTCAATTCATTCGGTGCATGCAAAGCCACCACCTCAAATCTATTGATCTAATTAAGTAAATGCGGAATGACGATTTTGTAACTAATCGTTTTCTGCATCGGATTGTCGAAAGACATTTTTTAAATTGAACTTGAAAATAAAAAATAAAACCTAAACAATCTCCAGATCGATAAATTTGATAAAGTCAAACAAAATATGAGGCTGATGCGGATTTAATGATATAACGATGACAGATAACTGATTAAAAACTAGAAGAAAAAAGCCGAAATTAATTAAGGCTAATAAAATAATAATTTTAAAATGTAACTTTAATTGTACCATGACGTAATTTAACATGACAGATAAGCCAACCAGGATTATCCAATAGCGATAACAATTTAGTTGTGAACTGCATTTTTTAGGATTTTAATAGTGATCAATATATCTGATTATACAACTCCAAAAAAATCAAAAATTGTGTTGCCCTTGTTATCTCTGTGAATGATCGTACTACAGAAAATACAATTTAAGAATTAAATCATAAATGTATCAGAGTGGCTCTAGTTTTTATGTTATTGAAGTATATCTAGAAGTCGTAATAATATTCAAATTTTTAACCCTAGTCACGGAAGTTAGAATGCGATTAATGCGCATGAATTTCACGTATCTGCACATTACGCGGCTCTCCACGTGCCCTTAAGTATTCAGTTTTTTGACAAGGTTGATGGTGATATTTTGGTAATTTACTGACGCAAGTTTGAAATTTAATTTATATTTTGTTTATTGATTTTTATCATAAAAATTATCCATAAAATGATGAGTTTCTCGCGAAGAAAATGCCAATATCAACCTGATGTAACAGTAAAATCATATCACATACAACAACATATCACCGACTTCATGACGGAGGTTTATACCGCTTATTTCGGACTACAAATTGAAAAACAGGATAAGCCATGGGTTCCTCACAAGGTTTGTACATCTTGTGTTGAACCTTTGCGTTTGTGGAAGAAAGGAGAACGCTCAGGGTAAAATGTTGGTTCCTATGATCTGGAGGGAGCCGAAAAATTACTTCGATGATTATTATTTTTGCATAGTAAACGTCAAAGGCTTCAATCGGCATAAAAATGACAATATCAGATTTAGAATCGGTAATATGCCCCTCTTTTTCACAACGAAGAACTTCCTCCGCCTATTTACGTCTCACAGCTGGAGTTATGCCGTCAGAAGCAACAGCCTTTTCGGACTGACATTGTTCGTTATAATCTATAGGTACAAGTGAATATATGGGATATATAACGGTAGATTACTGTTGGTCTCTACAAAGTCTTTTCTTTTAAATTTTTATTCCCTTTTTTTATTTTTACATAAGTAAATAAAATACTTTAATAGAATAATTACGTGATTTTCAATAAAACTATGCATATTAAATACAACAATTTAAAGATATCTCAAACATACCTACTGCCCTATACATATAGTGTAATACTACACGAAAATTGTTTAAAAAACTAGAGCAAATTTCGAAAAAAACCATTTGTAGTTCCATAATTATCAGTATAAAATCATCCTAGAACCACTTTTATATCAAAGGCAACATAGTCACTGTTGACCAGTGTTATCATACAGTGTGTTAAAGAAATTAAATAAAAAAAACTGTTCCAACGAACGGGTATATTCAGTTAAATTTTCGACCAAATATGCCAAAAAAGTTATTAATTACCCTGTAATAATAATACCTGATGAATTATAGTTCAAACTGAATTATTGAAAAATATTTTCAATATCTTTCTACAAATTTTCTTCATATTTTCGAGAAAAATTGTACCCGTCGCGAAAAAATTACATATGTTTAGATATAATCCACTGATCGACCCATTACCGAATAAGAACTAATGCTTGCTTCATAGCTTAATAACCAGTAATGGTATCCATTCTGAACAGTTGCAATCTGAAGCGGTTGCCATTATCTGTTTCACCCAGTTGTAAAATTATTTAATTCATTATTATTTCAGCTCAGCAATACCGAAATACTTTACTGTCTTAATTTAATTGAATTTTTTCAGAATTTTTTGAATTGAATTGAATTCAGAAAAATCAGACAGCAGTTCTTCCTCTTGAATCATCCGCATAATGTATCTATACATTTGGAAAAACCATTGAAATGGAAATAGAATTTTTTAAAATTTATCACTATTGAATTTTCATTTTATTTTTTCAAATGGAAGCACAAAAAGATACGCAATGAAGAGACAGATCATGTGAGAAATATAAGAGAAACATGAGAGAAAGACAACCTATTTAGAGAAAAAGCTGCGCTTTTGATGGGAAGAGAGGTGTTTTAGAAATTATAGATGGACGAGATATTTGCTTTAAGATAATCATGGGTCAATTGAATGCGGTCCATTATTAAACCGACATGACGACTTGGATGAGTTTTGGAGATATTAGTGTTGGCGAAGTTAGGTTTACTGTAATAAGTAACTCAATAAGATTTTTATGATTCTGGTTCATGAGGGCGAATACGTATTGGTTATAGTATATTGTGTGCATGAACAAATAAAGCCAAGAGGCGAATACATAAATATAGATATTTTAGCCCCACGAAGAGACCCCACTGCTTCCGCATTCCGAGTGTTCAACTGGTCTGGGAAGACACTTGCTGACGCTTTGGTCGTGGCTAAAGGAATGTTAAAGCACCCACGTGGAGTACGCGTGAATTTTCTCGACTTTTTAATATGCAGGGTTTAAGGAATAACTTATCGGAATAACTTAACGGAAATAACTATCATAAATTTAATCAACGATTATTTACATTATTTTGAAGAAAAAGTTTCCTTAAAACACGTATCTAAAATGTAAAAATTTCCACGGAAAACACTATTTATTATCTTAACAAGTAAATAGCTAATTGTTAAGAAAATTCACTTTTTTGCTTTAATTATCCTCTTAAGGTATTATTCGAAAATAAAATGTAATCTTTTTATAATAATTTAATCCATACGTTTCAGCATAAGTTTGTTTAACGTTTAAAAAAAAGCGAAATTACACATTAATGTAGTTTAATATCAAAGTTGAAATAACTAGCACCAATTGTTCACACATAACACTTTTTAAACGATTCACGTCACATTTTGAAACACACGATTATATGTTTTATTATATTAAATGTTCAAAATATCCACCATTGGAGTCTATACAAGCCTAGCTCCATTCTAACTTATTTTCAGGAGACTTGTTGAAAAAACCCTGTTATATGTATGCTTGGCATTACTAGACGGGATAAAATGACCTGCACATGGATCAGAAAACAAACGAAAGTGAGTGCCATCATTGGAAGAATAAAGCAATTTAAATGGAAGTGGCGAGGCGATGGGACGAAAGATGGAGCAGGGCGGTCCTGGACTTGACTTGATCGCAAACGTCCACGGAGAAGACCGAAAACACGATGGACTGATGACATTATTAAGCATATTGGACCCGAATGGCAGAAGAGAGCTCAGGACCGCGTGAGTTGGAAGCATGCTGAAGAGGCATTCATCCTGCAGTGGATTGATACGGGTTGATGATGATGATGATGATGTTACATCTAATATTTTCACGGATGATAGATAATGTTTTAAATCATTCCGGGTGTCGATCCGTTGACTCTGTGAAGAGTCACGTCGTTTCGCCAAAATTTCATTGGGCATTTTCAAGTGTTGTCCTCATTTTCAAGTCTTCTCAACATAGTCCTCTGTTGAGTCCAACAAGTTGCACCCTTCAGTCGAAGCGGACAACCCTTGAAAATGCCATATGAAATTTTGGCGAAACGTCGTGACTCTTCACAGAATCAACGGATCGACACCCGGAATGAATTAGAAACATATAAATATATATATATATATATATATATATATATATATATATATATATATATATATATATATATATATATATATACTAGTTGTTGTTTTCAGGTTTTGGTTGTTTTTTCGAGTTACTACTTGACTCCATGAAAAATAAATTGCATATATTTACATAAAACACAACTAAAATATATAATATTCGCATAGCCTCCGAGCCCGTTCTCGTCTAAGGGGCGTTCTAAGGTCTCGTTCTAATTTCCTAACAAACTTTCCATAGCTCTATATTTAGACCACTCTGAAATAAATGGTTTATCAAAACTCCATTTCTAATCAGCACATTGAAATGATGTCACAGTAAAATCACTGAAAAAGGTGCGGTTGCACGAAGGCCTGTTTTTCAGGAAATTACATTGGCTCAAAAGGGTGCATGAAATTTACTTTCTGATATACCGTCATCGGCGTTGATATAAATATACATTGTTTGGATAGCTATTATATTCCTGGCCATTAAGGAAAATATATTTTCAATACATTTAGCACTAAAATGTCTTATTAGCTTAATTAAGTGAATATTTATAAAATACATAAAAAAATACAAAAAACGCTTTTTAAACATTTAAATTATTAAAAGTATTACTTTATAAACATTTAAAGTATCTCTGCAAAAACGGTTTATCGCCACAAGACATTTATAATATGACCGATGTATTAATTAGTTGAAGCTGCTGCTTATCATATCGAATAATTTAAAAACTGGATTTTGGTTTTTAAATTTGGAATAGTCGTGTCAATTGCTACTGTCGTTTACAAATTACGGAAGTAAAAACAGTTGTAATCAAAAGAAACGTTAATTTGGTTTATAACATATTATTCAGTATTCAAAAGATTATAATGAAATCTATAGCAGAAACATGTGGTTTTTCAGTAGACAGCGTTGAAAAAAATTTGTATCGCGAATAGGGTCTTAAAAAAGTATGTGCTTGTTGGGTGGCTTGAATATTAACAGTTGATTAAAAAGCACATCAAGCAAATTATAATTGAGGCAAATTTGGTGCTAATTAAAATAAATAAAACTTATATGATCAGTCATAGCATGCCGGCATAAGGACTGACAGCCTCTAGGAAAATTTCGGGTTCTTTGTCCCCCAACAACATCATGGTGGCAATCTTTTTATTGATTACCTACCATTTAAGCACACCATCACAACCCAATATTATAGGAATATATACCGAAAGTTCGTAAAGCAAAAAAAGACGGGACACTATGATAACGCCTTATGTCACTATGATAACGCCACCTCAAAAGAATGACGTTTGAATTATTGCTAGACAAGACAAAACATCAGTGGTTTCAATGTTTTTGAGCAGTCTCCCTATTCAACAGATTTTGCCTCCAACGATTGATTTTTATTACATAAGCTGAAGGAACAGTTTTTAAGATTACGAATATGTAATCATTGATATGAATGAGCCAAAAGGGCAAGAAAAGGAACAAAGAAAGGACCAGATTTTTTTTTCCAAGTTATCAAAGCCTTTCGTCATCCATGTACCAAACTAATTAATATTTTGGGAAATTATACTGGAAAATAAAAATAGAATGGTTTCAGAAAGCCTAGATATTTATGTCTATAGCAATAATTTGTAAACTCTCCTCTTTCTTTCTTTATCCCCTTCCGTTTACTTTTTCGGATGTCAGATTTGGATTAGTTTTCTGATTCTCCATCCACACATTTTTTCCTATTTAATGCCATTGTCCTCATCTCCAAAGTTTTACCTCTTATAATGTTTAAAAATTATCGGCCGCTACAGGTAGTATTGTTTTGCGTATATTTTGCTTCAAAGCGCACTTGGATACGAACCCTGAAAAGGACACAGGCTACAGACTGTATTGTAATATAATATTGGAAAACCAGTTAAACCATCCGAACCAATAGATAAAGGAGCTACCACCAGGCAGCGAACAACTTTACGCAATGTTGAAGGAGAACACTTAACCGCTTGAGAGTGGGCTTACCACGATGCAAGACCAATTTGTAAAATTTGGACTACTACTGGATGCAGCAGATGTCCTGTGTAAGGGTGGCGCTGTCCAGGACCCCCAACACCTTCTGATTTTTGTAAATCTGGACCAACCCTGCACAATGGATGACATTAGGTTAGCGAATAACAAAGCTCAAACAGTATGGAGAATGCATCAGATGTTGGTTTGCCTTCCTTTCAAAGGGGATACCAACGGTGTTCCCTGATCGAATGCTATAAGACGTACAAGTCTCATTACTTTATTTATACTCGTAAATCATCCGACAACACAATGTAATTTTATATCGTGCACAGAAGCAACATATATATATATATATATATATATATATATATATATATATATATATATATATATATATATATATATATATATATATATATATATATATATATATATATATATATATATATATATCAATCATCTGGCAATTCTCGCACTAATAGAATCAATGTGATCCTTAAGGGATAATGAATCAATTGCTGTACTAAAATGTATAATAAATATTCAATCAGTACTTGGCAATATTCTTATACCAAATAGTTTCCAATATGTCTGAATAGAAAGTTTTCAAATTGCATGACTAAAAAAATCCCAAATTGATAACTGATAATAACTTACCTCCATACATGAGGCTCAAAACCTTCTTTACATTCGTTGCATTCAGTACAAGGTTGGCCAATGTCGGATTCTTTTATTTGTACATCCTGTAACAAGAAATTTTTATTTGAAAAATAACGTAATTTTTTAAAATTATTCATTCTATCACAGGAAATAGTTGACCACAAATGGTGTGGTAATATTTAACGGATATTTTAATTAAATACTTAAGTTTTATGCGATTGCGATTTGAATAAAAAATCACCCATATATTTGTGATTCAGTAGGCCAATGAACATAATTCAATCAGTCAGTTAGTCAGTTCATTGCTAATGCAGAACTGTTAATATGAAAGCCTTGACACTTACATTGCTAAAGTCCTCCCACCTTTTCGGCGTAAATATGTTGTTCTCCGATCTGGTAGCGCCTTTTATGGAGTTTCTTCGGGAATAATCGTCATAATACGTATTGGAATACAAGGTGGCGCGACTGGCAGGGCTGGTACTACTATATCCGGAAGATTGAGACATTTTTTTTTGTTTTTCGAATGTCAACCGGGAACTTAATTGTGCAAATCTATCTACAAAAAATAATCATATGCACTATTTTATAAACAAGGACAATTATGTTTAAGACAATTATATTATGTTCTATGTTTTTAAAACTTTTTAGTTCGTATTATTTTATGTTATTCAAATGAAACAAAATAAATAATCAAGTCTGCAAATGTTTTCAATAATTTTTAACGTAAATCTTAAAATATTTGTAAAAAAATTCTGTGTATTTATTATATTCTAGAAGTAGGTTTTTAAAATGTTCAGACAACTGAATGACCACCACAATCAGAAAATGTGTCTACAAACTAATTACTATAGGATTCATTTATGCGAATAAATTATTAATTAGCACTAAATAACTCGAGAAATATCACCATGCAGAAGCCGCTAAAACGAGTTAATGCTAAAACCAAAAGAACGAATTTGACGAATAGAATTTCTTGGAATGATATTATATACGAAAGTAATTATCCCAGAAACATATTTTGTACATAGTTAAAATTATCATTGATTGCAATCATTTGATTAATAGCAGCAACTGTATGTTGAAAATATATTTATGCCATGAAAACATATGTTTTTGATATAATTCATTGACGAATATAAACTACGCTCTATTTACTAGTGTGTAACAAAAGTACTTGCGTATTATTATTTGTTTATAAATATAGAACTAAACCTCACTGCTCCGGTGTTTAATCCTATTTCAAATTTTTGTTAAAGGTGTTATATCAACCTGCACCGCGCAGCTCTGGTTCAAAAAGTTCGGGGAGGGAAACATGTGTCTTGAAGATAGAGGAAGATCTGGTCGCCCACGATCTCTCGATGCCGGGCGTTAAGAGCAAATGGGGCTGCAGATCCTAGAATAAGCACCAGCAAACTTTCAACAAAATTAGGAGTATCTCACACTACCGGCATGAGTTAAAGTGTGTCTACTCAAAAACCCTACTAGTTCTCGACTCAACAAACGGATTGTTACCTGTGATGAAAAATGGGTTTATTTCAATAATCCTAATGATGTAAAGCAGTAGGTTGTGCCCAAGTCACCAACTCTTTCGGAAATGATGCGAGAAAGATTTGTGAAAAAGATCATGCCGTGTGTGTTGTGGGATTTTGAAAGAATAATTCACTTTCAGTTGGTTTCTGATGACAGGGTGATAAACTACACGTTAAAATAAGATAAAAGACACGTTACTGTGGCCAAAAATATCCAGCTTTGGTCAGCCTTAAAAACACACACTTCACATCCAACCACCACAAAAATTTACGAATTGGACTTCGAACTTCTCCCTCGTCCAGTATACACCTCCGATCTCGCTCCGTTGGTTTACTACTTGTTCCGGTCCATGGCTCATTTTTTGTTAGGAAAAAAATCGGAACTGAAGAAGAGGTAAGAACCGAATCGAGTGTTTCGCCGCCAAAGACTCATCGTGATATTGAAGAGGAATAGAGTTACTGACTCAAAGACGGGTTGAGGTCATCGAAAACAACGGCCTATCTTTCAAGGAATAACTTCCAGGTATTTTTTTTTAATATTAAATAACCTAGGACCCAATTATTATGTCACACACTAGTAATATTTATGCAGTGTAATAATTTTCAATAAATCACATTATTAATGCGCTCCATGATGTGATGATGATGTTTTAAATATCAAAATTGACCACATCAGAAAACAATTCCTTGAATTATAAACATATTTAAAATACCAGTCATTTACGTGTAGTGGTAGCACCTTTTTCTATTGAAGATATGTTCCTATGAAACTCATGTTCTTCTAAATGGACGAAACTCAGACTCTGCATTCTATTTAGACAACTGCATTCTATTTATCTTTTTCTGGTTTCGTTAAGGGTATTGAGACATTTAAACTAGTTTTAAGATGTTTATTTGTTATATGGTAATGTTTTCTTTCATACTAACATAACCAAAAACTGCTCCGTTAAAATAGATATTCAATCGAATTGCTTAAACTAATTGATGAAATAGTAATATTATCATCTAGTAATGAAGACGTTTATTGAATATGCATGCAACAAAATTGTACCAGGTGTGACAGTTAATAATTCTTATTTTTTTCTCAAAAAAAAAAACGTTTAATTTAGGAGAAATGTGAAAAATGGTTTATTCAAAGTATGCCCCATCGCTAGCTACACTTTTTTACCATCTTGTTGGCAATTTGTGGATGCTCTCCCAAAAAAAACCGTACATTTTTTGAGGTTCAGATCAGAGTTCATATCTGTAATTATCGAAATGTTTCATGGAAAGTGCGTGAGACATTGATGAAAACAAGTGGTAGTCGGAAAGGGCTAAGTCTGGTGAGTACGGCGAGTGGGGCAAGGGTTCCCAACCAAGTGCAGATATTGTGTCTCTGACCGCTTTCGCTATGTGTGATGGTGTCTTGTCGCCCATTCCGGTCGCTTTTCGATCAATGCTTGGTTCAAATTGATCTTTTGTTGACGGTAGCGAACGGTATTAACTGTTTCGGAAGCTTAACTTGGTTTCAGAAGCTCTTGAAGCTACAGGATAACCTTCTGATCCTAACTTCTCGAAATATATCAATTTTTCGTCTCCAGCCACGATCTGATGCAAAAAAGTCTTTCTTTCACGCTGAGAAAGCTAAACTTCGCAAACCGTTTTTCGCTTTTCCATTTATCTGTCATTCAACTGATGTGGTAACCATTTTCCTGCCTTTTGGATCTTTCCTATGGTATGCAAACGATCACAAATAGTTTGGCGACCAACATTTAACCTCCTGCCATTTGTTGTTGAGTTTGCATATCATCTTCTTCAAGTAATACTTGCTATTAGGCATCTTAATTTTTTTTCGGTTGACCTAGGCGTTTTTTGTGTTTAGAGTTGAAATCGCCGTCTTGAATCAACTAAACCAGAGTGGCGACGGCTTTCAACTGGCATTTTTCTTTTGATTGAACAAGAAAAGCAATACGTGCCCACTTTATTTGGTTGGCACATGCACTTTATTTGGTTGGAAATTCGACATGTTTACCACACGAAAAAAATATGACGCGAACTAGAAATTGTTTAAACATTAATGGGCTTTTGAACGATACTGTCGTAGCAACAAAATAACATAAGAGACTAGACTATGAACCGATTTAACATCATTCCAGTAGAATATCGATCTCATTTCAAAGATTTGGTTCCCTTTAAGTTTCAAATGTTTTTAAAATTAATCTTTACTTTCACGATGGAACACTATAAAAAATTTGAAACGATATAAAAACCATATTCCTACATCAGTTTTAATCCAATGAAGAAATAAAATAACCGTTCAAACAGATATCAAATATTGCAATTGTTATGTGAAGCGGCATAGTGCCCAACTATATTAGGATTGTTTAGAACACATGATGAAATTGAAGACAGCCTTGAAGGTTAAAATAAATAATTATTGGTCATAGGATATATTGGTCAAAAAAATATATTGGTCATAGGATGAAACTACTATTTATATACTACGTGTAAAAGTAAGTCTTTGAGATAATAACTACGGTACGTAAGATAATAATAGGTACGAAAGATGCTAACACATACTAGCTTGTGTCAAGCAAATACATACAATTATATAAAATTGAATATTTATAGATATTTCATATATATTTTATTTTAGAGTATTTAAGATATTTATATATGCAATTTATGATTTGAACAAAATTTTATCCAAATGGCTACCACGGCTCTTTTTGCAGACACAGATCCGCTCGCACCAATTTTCGATGACCCTGGCACATATTTCGGGCTGTATATCGACTATGGCTTGACGAATGTTAGTTTCCAAGTTGCCTATAATAGCGGCTTTATTGCTATAGAGCGGTGTTTTCACATGTCCCCAGAGAAAATAGTCTAAAGGAGTTAAATCGCATGACCTCGGTGGCCAAGCGATGGGACCATATCGTGAAATTAATGAGTTGCCGAACTTGGCTCGCAATAAGGTCATGTTTACTCGGGAAATATGCAGTGGTGCGCTATCTTGTTGAAAATTAAGGTCATTCGCATGGATTCCATCAAATTCCGGAAAAAAATCTTCCAGCATTGCCTTCTAGTGCTCGGTGGTATTGATGGTAACGCTGGCTCTTTCCTCATTTTTAAAGAAATAATCCTCCATGCCAAAATCCACACTAAACTGAGATCTTTTGCGGATGCAAATGATTCTCATGTAACGCGTGTGGTCAGTTGGCTTCAATTCCACTACCAACTTATTCCGGATGCAAGTTTAAACCCAATCTTAAAAATTAGCCAGGTTGTCATTGAAGAGAGGCTTAACTCTTGCGAGCGGCGAGAGACCTAACCCTTGCGAGAGGCGAACAACCGAGACGTTGTCATTTTCGATTACACTTGCTTGAACGACGGCAATATACATTTCTGGCTTTTTTTTGTCGTACAGGCACCACACTATCGTGGAGAGTAAATTCACTTTCAAATTTTCTAATAACACGATTAATAGCTTGTTCAGAAGGACCACCACGACGAATACCATAATGGGTCTAAATTGCTCGTTGAGTAGCATTTTGCGTAATAAATCTGGACAATTTCCAAACATTCTTTTAACGTGAAACGAACCAACGTGAAACTGAAACCAAACTGAACCACCCAACGTGAAACTGAAACTGAACCAAACGTGAAACTCACAAGACCTTCAAAAATCCGGAAACAAATATGGTCGCTATGAGTTGTCAAAGTTCCATCATCCCTAATGGTAGACCTTATGATCGAAATTGCAGACATGTATGCTTTTGTTCCTTTATATGAAATCAAGAACCTATCGAATTACCACGGATATTAACAATATGTTAATCTTTTTGTTAAATATAAATAAATGTTCTTCTACAAAAATATCTCTTAACTTAAAATTATAAACAATTTCTTATTATTTATGATTTATAACGGTTTTGGTTTGTGATTTATAACATATTTTGAAACTGAAAAATTCTCTAATGAAGAAAATTAAGAATATATTCAGAGGGGTGCATCATACAAAACAATGTTACATAATATTTTTATCACTATAAATTATTACTAAAAAATCCCAGTAATAAATCATATCTTTGTCATATTAAAGCTACTTAGGGAGGATCGATCATTGGCATTTTTAACGAAGAAATACCAACAAAAAAATTGCATTAATACAGGTACGAATAAGAGATCATCAATCAAAAACTAAGTCTGTATTATTACATGTAAATAAAAATCCTTTGAAGATAAGAAGATATTGTAAATTAAATATTATTACCGATAATGAAAGACTCGTTCGTTTATATTTATGTAGAAATCTTAAGCAGTACATCTTAATTTTAGTAAAACTTTTAAAACTTAAAACTTAACACTGTTATATCATTCATGGATATTGTTTGTAGTAATAATTTACTATATGTTCTAGATACAGGGTGGTGCAAGTTTCACGTAACCATTTTAATTATTTATGACTTAAAAGAAACAAGACAGACTTTTCATATGATTATTTAATTTTTAAATTTTATGTTAATTAATTTTTGAAATGTGAGCCATCAGCAGCAATGCAACTTTGTGCCCTTTTTCACATTACACAGGTCAACAAATTTAAACTTTTTGAGGTAACATTGATGAAAATATATGTATATGAAGTATTTTGTAGATCTAAATCCGAAAATGATAAGTTAATTACTGTAACACGTACAGTTTTTTTGTTACAGGGGGTCGGTGGTGGTCACTTATTTAATATGAACATGTAAAACGTGTTAAATCTATGCAGAGTTTTTATCGTTCTTGTTGACTAGAAATCTTTTCACTACATTTGCAAAACACTTCCAAGCTGCCAATTCATTTTTATTTTATTTTTCTTGAAAATGGAAATCACCTAGAAGCTTCCTTATTTGAGGTCCAATAAAAATGCCTTCTTTTAGTTTTGCATCACTTGTGGAAATCACATCATTTCACATCATTTGTGGAAATATATATTTTAGGTGCTTGAAACCATTATCTTCTTTGTCCATGGCTTTGACAAAATTTTTCATTAGTCCAAGCTTAATATGGAAAGGGTATCTGGGGTAACTGAATTTTGTCCCTTTGAAATCCCTTCTGTTTTAGTAATACAAAAGTAGCAATCACTTACATGGTCAGTAGGTTCTCTCTACACCATAGGAACAGCAAATGGCATAGAATTTTTCTTGCGATGCATCCACTGCACTAAATTTACCTGACAACTTACACAGCAAGCATGAGGAGCCCAACTTTTACCTTGAACTCCAATTTGGCCTTTAAAATATAAAAGATAGACTTTTTCGACATTCTCGGGTATAGATTTGGCTTGTGGCTTTAAAATAAATCGTAAATACTATGAATAAATCGTAAATACTATGGACACTGTCCAGTCCAAAGTCAGGTACAAATAATTTCAATGATGCCATGATATAAAGGAAAAGCAGATACTTGAAAAAGTCATTTCTATGAAAATATGTTTTAATAACTACCTAAGTGAAACGCAAAAAAAAGCATTCTCATCAATGTTTCAAAAATCATGTGTTACTTTCCATAATTATGTTATTCTCCATAACTTTTGTCAACATATTTGGTGTTAATGCAGCTAATTTAGTATGGATGATGTAATTAAGTTGCTTTTTTAAAACCTTTTTCTTAAAAAATTCCCATAGAAATAACCCCTAGTTATCACATCGGGATATCGAGGCAGCCACAACAAATCTCCATATCCAGAAATCCACTAGGAAAAACGGTCTTCAAAATGTTGATTATTTCAATTGAGCTGGGTGCTATGTCACCATCTCCCTGGAACAACATGTTTTCGAGTCCTTGCTCTTCCATCATGTGTTTATAGCGTTCACCGTTGACTGTAATTGCGTTTCCGATATCAAAAAATATTGTCCAATAATATTTTGAGCATGCATACCGCACCACACTACAAATTTCACAGGATATCATGGTGTTTAATGAATGTGGCGGAGATTCCCTATTGCCCAGAAACGATTATGCTGTTTATTCACATGACCACTTGGATGAAAATAAGATTCAGCGCTCCTTATTAATTTTGCATGAAAACTGCCAATTTGAGAGAACTGGTTTATACTATCATTACAGTATTTTAATCGCTTATTACTGTCTGTAAGCAACAGGCCTTGAACAATTTGAATATTATAGAGAAACATGCAAGTCACTGTCTATGCAAGTCACTTCTCAAAATTCGGCGTAAACTGCGTGGAGAAAGTATTAATTCTACACCGTGTTGCCCGTTTTTGGAAATTCCTCCACTCGTGCGATATCTCCAACACTTCGCACTTAGCAACACTTCGTTCTTGCACCTCTGACGCGGGGGTCTATTTCCAACTGTTCCAAATTCTTAAAATTACTTGAATAAATAATAAATTTTTCTTTTCGAATTGTAGCGTGACACTTACCACATCCAGTATTTATATTTTGTGGGCCTTATAACAAAAAAATCTAAAAATTCTAGTCTAGCAACTTTAAGAGAACTGCTCTGAAATTTAACTCACGTAAATTAAATTTAGAATCTAATTAATTCAAATTGAATATTGAATAAAAATTGAATGAATATATTTAAAAATATCTAACTACAACAGGTATTGTGAAGGATATGAGTATGTTTAGAATAATTTGAAAGCTTTCTATATTTTCTAAGAATATGAACATGCTTAGAAAGATTAAACGAAAATACATTTCCACTATTCTAAAATGACAAAAAAATTAAAAATTGAGATTGAATGAAAATAATAGGAAAATGCTTTAAAAATGTATAGATGATAAAAAGTATTATCACTTATAGTTAAGTGATATGAGCCAAAAATAAGTATAACATCAAATAAAACATTGATTTGAAAATTGAGAAAAATGTTAACGACTATAAAACAACGGCCTTTTCGTAGTAACAACTACAGCATCCAGACGTTTGAAAATGAATGCAAACCAAAAATTCGGTTTACTTAAATATGGGTGAGTATCATAAAATGTATATCAAAGGTTTTTTTCCAAAAGTATGGTGACGGTATGGTCTAGGTATCTGTATGTATTAGTTGGGTTTTTCCCATTTTTTATAATGTTTATAATAGTTTTAACTATATAAATTTTTTTATATCTACGAAGGTTACTATTTATGTATCCGGAATCGACAACAATGGTGTTGCTAGTCTCCATCTGACATATACATTGTAAAGTTTGACATTGTTATAGTATTATACATTGTAGTATACAGTCTACAGACTCAGAACGCTTTGTCATACGGACGCTATTTGTGTTGTTTACTGAATTGAAAGTTTCATCTCAGTCAAAAAATGGAATTAACTGGTGAGCATTTTCATGCGATGATTTACTACGACTTTCAACGTGGATTTTCTCAACAACAGTACATGCATCAACAACTCACTTCGACTTTTAGCGATAAAGCGCAATCTAAAACCACTTTATATCACTAGTTTAGTGAATTCAGTCGTATCCGTCGTTCGCTCACGGACGAATTTAAAGAAGGTCGTCTAAAATTGGTTGTTGTGCCAGAAAACATCGATATTGTGCGCGAACTGATAAAGCAAGATCATCATGTGACATACCGTGAGATTGAGACATCTCTGGGCATTAGTATGACAAGCATACCCCAGATTTTACATAAACATTTAGCCGTGAAAAAGATTTGTACGCGGTGAATTCCGCATAATTTGACAATCGCTCAAAAAAAGGCTCGTGTATAACATTTACACAGGTGACGAATCTTGGACATGTGCGTATGAGCCCGAAAGTAAATAGCAGTCGACTATATAGGTCTTTCAAAATGAACCAAACCCAAAAAAGTTGTTCGCGCAAGAAGCACTTGGAAGCAAATGGTCGCCTGTTTTGGATAAATGGGCATGTGGCTATAGTGCCACTCGAGAATAGTAAAACGGTCTGTTCTGAATGGTTCACAAATGGTTCATCATTGGGTTGCCAAAAGTATTTGAAGAAATAAGAAAAAACAACCAGCGACGCAGGAAGATTATTCACCATGACAACGGTGAATCCCTTCGCGAGCTCACATATCGGACAGAAAAACTCAATATTTGATCGGTCAAAATATCGCATTGATGGATCATCCGTCGTACAGACCGGATGTGGCACCCAATGATTTATTTTTGTTCCTGTCCGAGAAAAATAAACTACATGGTCACCGATTTTCGGCGCCAGAAGAAGCGATTGATGCGTTCAAATTGCATGTTTTGGATATACTGTACCTCAATAGGGATGGAAAAAATGCTATGAAAATTGGTTCAAACGTATGCAAAAGTGTAGCGATCATCGTGGAGAATATTTTAAAAAACAATAAAAGCATTTTCAATGAGAAATATTTGTTTTTATTTATTATTGGGGATACATAAATAGCAACCATCCGATTTTTATATATTTATTTCTTCTATCTATACAATATATATGTTCACATTGTTAAATCTAAAATTATAAAGAAAGGGAAAAACCCAACTAATACATAGAAACATAAAATCACCAAACTTTTGGAAAAAATCCTTTGGTATAAATTTTATAATATCCACCCATATTTAATATAACCTAATTTTGGTTTGTATTCATTTTCAAGCGTCTCGATTATGTAGTTGTTACTACTAAACGGCCGTTAAGGCCAAAGATTATTCTATTAAATATAGTGATCTAAAACAAAATGGAAGTACTTTCTTTCACATAGTTAAAATGTACCGTCACATAATATAGTAGTGAACGAATCAATCAATTATTTGAATATTATTATATAAAAACAGATTGCTCAGAAAATACTCTTAATTATATCGAAGAAATGAATTGAGATAAATGTAAAGATACAAATGTACGAGAATGGAGTGAAAAGTCAGATATTTTTTGAATGAAATATTATTTTTCTTAAACACATAATCGATTTATTTTTCAATGTAATGCCCTTTCAGCTTCACACAACGATTTTCATTTGCTTGCAAAATAGCTTGTAGAATTCTGCAGTCATTTCTTTTAAAGGTTTGTGGAATATTTAATGCATATTAATTTACTGTATCAATATTTTTGTTGAAGAGGTATATTGAAAAAGTATGGCAGCAGGTGTCACAAAAACAATTACGAATTGCTATAAACACGCATGGGCCTGTTTAATTGAATTTGATATTGACGATAAACCAAATGCTTTATTAAAGAGACTGCTAATTAGACATATGAATTAAATCTATCTCTGAGTGTACCACTATTTTGTTGAAGTAGATAATGATTTTACAACCTTCAAGAGGAAGAAGTCTTAGGTGGTAAGTCCGAAGAATAGGGTGGCATCAATTTGTAGTCCAAATTAACTACCTCTCAGGGAGTCTGGGAGAATTCTCTCCCTCAGACCCGAGAAATTTGGTACCCGAGGTACCTCAGGCAGGTATATGTTTATCCTGTGAAGTGTGAACACGTCTAATATACCGTTGCTAAGCCGTAGTGCCATCTGCGGTGAGGGCTGCACGGCAGCTGAGAGTATTCCTTGTCGTAAACGGAGCCTTCAAAGTACCTTCCCTCCCTTTAGAGTATGTAGGGTAGGCGAGGTAGTGCACTGTCTCGGCATTGATTTATTTCATCTCGATTCGTGCGACTTTATGTCTACTTCAAATTTTACTGCTTTTCTCCCCCTCCTGGGTCTAAACGACCCCGGGTGGAATCTGCACCCATTATTTCAAAAAGTAGACCGTTCGATACATTTTTTGTGTTCAAGTATGTGTCACGACATAGAGGAACCTCTACATTCAGTATTCAGAAGGTTGTATTAGGTAGCATTTCACTATTAATCGCAGTTCACTATACTACAACTAAAAATCTCTAAAAATGCACTTCCTAAGAACTTTGTGCGGCAAGTTTCAGAATCTCATAGTACTGAAAATGAAGGTGTAGTGCCCCCTCCCCCCTTTTACTAAATTAATATTGACCTTCAAACCTTATTCGATACCAGTAAACATCAAAGCCTGGATACCTGTCACTGCATGTTCATCCATATATACCAAACCCGATGAGATGAACATACATATATAGTCAACAATTTCTTGCGCTTTGTACCTCTTGCGGTCACTCTGCTCATATTTTGCGATTGCACTACCATCTATCAGAGACGTATCCGACTTTTCACTCTATCGTCACTAACAGTAAAAATAGAAATTTTTTATTACTTACAGTTCACAGTTACTTCACAGTTCAGTGAAAGTGGAAAAGAGTAAACACCAAAAAACAAATCTAATTTATAGTCTAAATTATAAATATCAATCTGAGTAAATCAGGTAATTTAATTGAGCATATTTTTTCGACGAAAATAATATCCGAAATAAAACGAAAATTTATTAATTCCCAAATGAAATAGATATGATTGCGTATTCTATACTCAGGATAAATCATCTACGCTGTTCAATATTAAAATCGACACGACTAAAGTACTGAATGAAAGAACTATAAAAAATACTCCAAATAACTATAAAAAAGACTAAAAAACTATAAAAATGTGAAAAAGTATTTCATTTTAAAGAATATTTCTGTATAATCCTTGCTTATACAATTTATATAACTGCTCAACTGTTAAAACCATATGATATGGGTAAAACCCACCAAGGAAAATAATTGAACTACCATTACATCTTCCAACGCTAACCAAAGGATTGCGGTGTGTATAGCAGTGAGAATTGGACATTTGAGAAACCATATTTTAAAACAGAAACGGGAACTATTATGTTTTGGAATTAAATATAGAACATTTTATACCGAAATTCATTGTTAATTCATAATTAAAACAATACTATTTATTGAAAGAGGATACATTTGAATGAAAACTGAATTTATAACCTAAGAATTGGTACGAACAGATACGAGTTCTATTGGAAATAAATTCTGACTAAAAAAGCTGACTTAATTTATATATTAAATACATAAGTATTTTATCAATTACCGATAACATATAAATTTACTTTATTCTATAATTAATTCAATATTCTAAAATGAATTCTAATATTCCATAATGTAATATTCGATAATGTTTTCGAAAATTCAGCTCCAATTCATATTCAAAGCAAGAAATAGAAGAAGAAAAGAAGAAGAGAAAAAGTAAGAAATAGAAAAGATGGCGGTTTGTATAGTAATGAGAATCGGACATTTGATAAACTATGTTTTAAAAGAGAAACGCGAACTATTTTGCTTTGGAATTAAATATAAAAAATTTTATACTGAAATACATTGTCAATTCACAATTAAAACAATACCTTTTATTGAAAAAGAGTATAATTTAATAAAAACTGAATTCATAACCTAAGAATTGGCGCCCATATTCAAAAAAAGACTGACTTAATTTATATACTGAATACATAAGTATTTTAATCAATTACCAATAATATATAAATTTACTTTATTCTAGAATTAATTCAATATTCTAAAATTCATTTCTAATATTTCATAAAATAATATTTGATAATGTTTTCAAAAATTCAATTCCAATTCAAATTTAAAGCAACAAATAGAAGTAGAAAAGAAGAAAAGAAAAAGTAAGAAATAAAAAAAATTTAAAGCACGAATTATTAACCATTTTTTTCTTACCATTCAATAAACATCAATACTATTTCAACTGCAACGTAATTTCCAAATTTAGTTAACGTATACAACACCGTCAGATTCTCCTTATATGGTTAACCCAAAGACACTCTAACAATAAAAACAACCATAGTAAATTTCACATATTCTTTTTCATCGCCATTCTTCAACCGTTTACGAAACACTGTACAATAAGTTCTTTAACGAAGCTACGCGAACGAAAAATTACATTGTATTAAAAACGTACAAGAATAAACAAAAATGGAGAAATAAAATGAAAAGAAACATAAATAAAAGGCAGCGTTAATATGACTGGTTGTAAATACAATTATTAAATTGTCAGACACCAACTAGTTTATCGCCTACGAGTATTTTGCGGTGTAAAGCGGAGATCGGTCCTCGGATTTTCGGTAAAGAGTGATGTATACCAGATGGATCGGTTTCGAGAGTGTAAATAAACTTCTTGGAATTTGTATCGTGGCGACAAAGAATCGAACAGAGTTGTTGTGGCCTTTAAAATATTTTAATCAGTTACGAAACAAAAAAAAAACAAGAAAGCCACAATATATATATATATATATATATATATATATATATATATATATATATATATATATATATATATATATATATATATATTAGTTAAAAGAAAAATACTATATTTATATATTTTTTATATGTTCTACACACTTCTACTTTTCTACGTAATTTCTATTTTTGTTCAAACATGTATCATACCGCTCAACAAGTTTTTGAATTCCAACGTCAAATAAATCTACCGCCTGTGTGATTGCAGTTTTAACTTCTTCATCATCGTTCAACCGTTGATCACCAAGGAACTCCCTTACGTGCCAAGACAAGTGAAAATCACTGGGTGAAAGATCTGGACTATAAGGTGGATGATCCAGTTCTTCCTATCCAAAAGATCTGATTAAGCCTTGCGTTTGTGCAGAAAAATGTGGCCTTGCATTGTTATGGAGCAACATCACACCGAAGGACAGTAGGTCACGCCGTTTGTTTTGTGTAACACGCCGAAGTTTTTTCAAGGTGACACAATACGCATCAGAATTGATTGTTATGCCTCTCGGCATAAAATCCACTAACAAAATCCCTTTCCTGTCCCAAATGGCAGTTCCCCCGATCTTTCCTGCTGAAATTGTCTTTTTGGTTTTCACTCAGGTTAGCGACGATGTTTTTAGAGATCTGGTAAAGAGAAATCTGAGCTATAAATCGAATGCAGACCTGGTATGCATTTGTAACGACATTGTGTAATAATTTCATAACACATATGTACAACCCTTTCTTTCTAAATTAAAAAAATAATAATAAATCAAACTTGGAGCATGCGCAAAATTCTTTCTTCACATTAAGTGTTAACTTGGGTGAAACTTACAAATATTATCATGATTAATAATAAACAAGTTTTTTGAAATGAATTAGCCAAATAATTAGAAACAGTGAAAAAAAAACGTTATGGAATTCATATCAAAATGAAAATAAATAGAAATACAGTGTTTTGACCTTTGACATTTTTCAATTACTCAAAAAATAACCATAAATATTTTAATAACTGGTTATGTTTATCTTGTATCAGTAGTTTGGACGAATCCTGATTCAATTTAAATAAGAAGAAACATGATGCATTAATTCTGCGTCTGAAAGTCCGTTCGTATAGACAAATTTTTGTTAAATTTACACAGTGACGACATCGAAAAATAATTTAAAAACTACAACACGTTCGTACTTACAATGTAACAATTTAATATATTTAGGCAATATACATTTCAATAAATAAGACAGCAAAGTTTATTTTCCGAAAATTCCAACTGATAATTATATGGAAATTGCAATCTGCTGTATATTATGATGTATTACAATGGATACTTGACATTAAAATGTTGAATTATATTTTTTAGTTGCATTTCGCTGATCATCGTTAAGAGATAATTTAATCTTATTTCATCTTTACACCAGATTCAGCAAATAAACCAGAACTTAATGTGTGATTAATGTTAGATAACATATTTTTAATGAACTTCTACATTATCTAATTTCTAGAAAAATACAAAGTGTGTTCTGAGATTTTCTTTATTACTTTATTATATAAACACTATTTCGATAGCATATATTTACATAAAATTTAATTTTGTTAGGTTACCGTGACATGATAAATTAGTTTTGAGCTGTACAAGCGGAATATCGTAGGTTCGATTCGTTCGATAACCAAGTCCCAGTATAATTGACGTTAGTATTATAAATGAGAATGACACGAACTTTCTTTAGACTTTTTTAAGAAGCTTTTATTTTTAGTAATACATCATCTTAAAACCAAAGATCTCTAAACACTAATCCATCGTACTAATATGAATGAAAACCTAAGAATGTCAAAATATTAATGTCATAGTACGTAAGAATTTTGCAAAAGCTGTAGTACAGCAAGCTCGAGCACTAATAACTAACATATTTAATTGGGTTACAAAATCGATTAATGTGTGTCACAGATCCTGGGAAAATTGCAAAATCTCTAGCAATAGTAAGGTCGACAATAACAATACAAAAAACGAAATTCCTTTTTTTTTGGATGTGACGTTTATAATTTCATATAATCCCCTGTTACCTTGAGACATGTGAACCCATCATCATCATCACCATCAACCTGTATTCGGTCTTCTCCGTGATCGTTTGCGATCAAGCGGTATTCATTCCAGGACCGCCCTGGTTCATCTTTCGTCCCATCGCCTCTCCACGCCCATCTGCCCACTTCCATGTCAATTGCTTTATTCTTCCAACGATGTCACTCACTTTCGTTTGTTCTCTAAACCATGTGCAGGTCTTTCTATCACGTGTATATATATATATATATATATATATATATATATATATATATATATATATATATATATATATATATATATATATATATATATATAACCCAAACCAAATCGTTATTGTTCGTGCAGATGGAACAGTCATGATCTTCTTTAGGAGGGATGACCATGTAACCTTAATTTTTTTCACAGTACGGCCATTGGAGATTTGCCATTTGACATTTTCCTGCCATTATATGCACCTTCGAATACATACTGTTTCTTATATGTCGATAGTATTGATATTCTAGTTAGCCAGCTAATTTGACAATTTATTGTAAGGTTGCAAAAAGTTGAATAATATTTGAACGATTAATACAATTGTTTACTAAATATTCACATCAACAATTACTTTTATTTTTCGATTATAACTATCCTTATTCGGGGATTAACTGTTTAGGCTTTTTACCATAAACCGTTAACTCCACAATTTATTTTTAAAACTATGATTTGTATATGCAAGAGCTGGTGATTTTTCTAAAAATATTAAAGTCTACTTTTGTTATTTTGAATTGTTAAAACTTAAATAAACAGACGTCACGAATTTGTGTCAACTTGATGTGTAAAATATATGGTTTGGAACTTACGAATTAGTTTTTTAACAAAATCTTCTAACTTGGTTTCAAATTTGTTATGGAAAAATTGGTTTCAAATTTGCTCACAGATAAACTGGTTAAGAAGGAACATAGGACTGCATTATTGTTCCCTCTTATTGTTTATGAAAGAACATACTTACTCGTATTGTTGCAACGTATTTTTCACAGAAAGTGTAATATAGATGTTGAATAACTTCAGAGTGACTCTAATTTCACTAATCATTTTGGAAAATGGGTTCGTATTGTACCATCTACAATTGATTTATCAACACGTCCAACATATTAAAACTTAATCCATAATTATAACCATAAACATCACCAGAAACGACATTAAGTTAGTTTTAGGAGAATTTCATGTTCAAATTGGAAAATAATCGGAATATACCCCAATATCAGGCAAGTGTAGTCTACATGATTAGATAAATGACAATGGAAAGAGCAACACAATTTGCTGCATGCAAGGACCTTAGGTTAATGATTACAAAGTTAGAACGTAAAAACATCCATAATATGAGTTTCACCACATACATATACAATAAACCAAATAGAGCATGTCGTGATATATATTAGATTATATTCA
This sequence comes from Cosmopolites sordidus, assembly GCA_031761425.1. Lineage (NCBI taxonomy): Eukaryota > Metazoa > Arthropoda > Insecta > Coleoptera > Curculionidae > Cosmopolites > Cosmopolites sordidus. The sequence continues at coordinate 30,427 of JARFXV010001711.1, read as the reverse complement.
AGTGTGATTGACGTCAGAAGCTACAGAGCAGTACTCTGGTAGAAATAAAAATAGAACAAACAATCTCAGTCACCAACAAAGAAACAAGAACCACGATAAAAAAAACATAAGAAGTATCAACGGAGAATGCAGCAGGAGTTTCAGAAACCAGAAACTTATGGTATAGAACGGTTGCAGAGTCGGTAGGCGATAGAAGGGCAACAATAAAACATGTAATAGAAAAAGTTTCGAAATAGACAATTAAATGCCGAAATAAAGTTCTTAATTTTATTTCGGCAAAAAAAAGTGTACAAGTAGTACAACGTACGTAAGCGAAATGCAAAAATGCGGTGAAGAATAACAATTCTGTTTCACTGAAGTACATACAAAGACTCACGAGAGCAAAAAGAGAAGAACTTGACAGACTGAGACCCCCGTCTCAGACGGGTGTCTCATTCGGGGGTCCCAGTCTCTTTTCAAACATGTATGCAGGAGGAGAAAACGAAAGTTAAAATTGCAAATAGAGAGTATATAAGAAGCATGCGCCAAACAGGGGACAAAAAACTTACCAGTTACTATTGACAGCGGATGACGATACCTAAAAAGTCGGTAGGAAAAATTAAACAACACACTGCAGTAGAATTTGGAAGATTTACGACAAGGTCATGGATTGGTACCATTTAATAAGAATAGGCAACAATCAAATTGAATCAAATTCAATATCAATAATCAGAAAATCGTTGGGCATAAATATTATTATTTACGAATATTTGGTGAAAATTCGACATAGTTCAAGTGAACTATATTTAAAGAATTACTTTGAGCTTGAAACGCTTTAAGCAGATTGTCATCTTTGTTAAATCTACTACCATCATCATCTTCACCAGTATAATAGACTCAGATTTTTAAAACATAATTCTAAAGTTATTAATTCTCTATTGTTGGGTCACAATATTTTTAAAATGCCAAAATAATGAACTAAAGCCTCATAGACTCCAGATATTAGACTTAAGTTATTTTAAGTTATCATAATACAATCTTTTCAGTTAACTATTAAAGTATCTCAGATACCTTTGAGACAATCTGCTGTAATCAACAACACAAGAAAGTAGTGACTGTTGATATGGTAAGCATTACCTATATTTTTCCATGTGTCATTGAACAGTGACTTCATTGTTAACTTATAACTGACCTTTGTATTAAGTAAAAATATGTTATTTTCTGATTCAATAACATTCTACTATAAAATAAATAAATTGCATTAGTCATTCAGATAAACCTTCTTTGACCTTTCGTTAAATACAAATTACAAAGTCTGTCTATAGAAATTACTAAAATTACAAATAAATGTTAATTGTAGATATAACAACTGTTTATTGAAATTTTAATTATTTACTAAAAATAGACATCTTGCAAGTCAATGAAACGCTAGAAGCGGTTGCAGCATTTTTGAACCACTTCTGGCACTTATTTTTGAGAATCGGCCAAAAAGGTGGAATGTTCAATATTATCTCACGGTGGAAAGATGGATATTCAATATCACGTCGAAACACTTTCCGGCAAATTTTCACGCCAATCCGGCGAATATTGGGAAGGGTTGAACACCATTTATTTCTTTGATTCCTGTACTGTATTTCTAGTAAAACGGTTATTGAAAAATGTTATAATTATATTTTAGTTAAATTGTAAAATATAAGAAAAACGGCCAACTTCGCGTGTTTTATCTCATTTGGTCCGTAATTATATCCGTGGAATCCGCATTGGTCAGCCGTGTTGCCGCATCCTCTTTGTTGACGTTGATTATGACTTTTTACGCACGGTCAATTGAGAATGCTACTGAGATGTAATAATTTCTCTACAATAGTGAAATAATCTTGACAAAAATAGTCTTGAATAGACTTGACACTCTTGATATTATAGTTACTGAATATTATAGTGAGAAAGCTATATTGTACGAACTGCATTTAAACTTCCTCGGTTGATTACCAAGACCGATCTGCTTCCCAAGCATGATATTCCCCAACCATGTCACGTCTGACTCTTCTGCACCCATCGTGACCAGTTAAGTGACTTAGTGACAGACTTCACACCATTCTATTCAATCACCATTACATTCAACTCTAGCGTCACACCATTCTAAGCCACATATCTGGTATTGTGTTATAAGAACAGTGTATAAAGAACCCAATAAGAATAAGCACGCATCTCCACGACAAATAAATATCGACTAAAAGTCATCCTCCGGGGATATTTCGATATTTCGGTAGCTACAACATATGAAAATATTAGATCGATATTTTGCATGACAAAAGATATATTGTATGTGCAAAAGATCAAAAATGAAATATAGTTGGTTTTCGCCACGGATATTGTGGCGAAACAGTCATAACTGTAACAAAAGCATCAATTATTTGCCTGTTTGGTTCATGTCAATTTCATATAACAAAAACTTGAAGATGTCGTTCGTCACTTCTGTCATCCTTGGATCTTTCTAGGACGACCAGAACTTCGTACTCGTGCATAACTTTTTTCTGCATTCCATCTTATCCACATCCACATCTTATCCAATGGCAGTATGAATGTTGTAAAGCTAAATCATCATAAATAATATATATATATATATATATATATATATATATATATATATATATATATATATATATATATATATATATATATATATCATCAGCATCATCAACCCGTATTAATCCACTGCAGGATGAAGGCCTATTCAGCATACTTTCAACCCTCGCGGTCCTGAGCTCTCCTCTGCCATTCGGGTCCAATATACTTAATAATGTCATCAGTCCATCGTATTTTCGGTCTTCTCCGTGGACCTTTGCGATCAAGCGGTATCCAGTCCAAGACCGCCCTGGTCCATCTTTCGTCCCATCGCCTCGCTATATGGCCTGCCCACTTCCATTTCAATTGCTTTATTCTTCCAATGATGTCACTCACTTTCATTTGTTCTCTGATTCATGTGCAGGTCTTTCCATCCCGTCTAATAATGCCAAGCATATATCTCTCCATTCCCCTCTGTGCTACTCGAAGTTTTTGAACTGACTGTGATGTGAGTATCCAGGTCTGACTTCCGTATGTCATAACGGGGAGGACACACTTACCAAAAACTCTTCTTTTCATGCAAAGTAGTAGTTTGCTCTTAAACACTATACTGAGCCTGCCAAATGCCTGCCAGCCGCATTTAACTCGTCGTTCTACCTCTTGGACGGTATCCTCTTCTATTGAAACCCTATCCCCAAGATATATAAATAGTGATCCACAACTTCCAAATCCGTGCCTAAAATAGAAATCCTTTTATCCTCAGCAAATTTATTGAACATGAAATGAGTCAATTTATTTATTTTCAAGCCAAATGGTTTCCCAGCCCTTTGCAGCTCTTGTACGTGTCTTTGCAGCTCCTCTGGGTCTTGTGAAAGAAGGACGATATCATCTGCAAATCTAAGGCGATTTAAGTATGCACCATTAATCGTTTTTCTATCCTGTTTCCAATCCAGATTACGGAACACTTCATCCAGACAAGCTGAGAAGAGAAGACGTGATATTGCGTCACCCTGCCATACGCCTCGCTCAACATTTATTCCAATCTCAAGATCGTCAAAGTGGACTGCCACTTCATCACGTATTGATCCTAGTAAATTTACATAGGTTTTCTCTACACCTTGATTAAGCAATGCATCCATTATGGCCCGCATTGAAATTGAATTAAATGTTTTTTCATAATCGATAAAAGCCAAGCACAGTGGCATAATGTATTCGTTGTGCTCCTTTCTTACATAAAAGAATCACTTCTGCATTTTTTCATAAGCTGGGTACTTCTTATTGTTTGAGACATTTGGAGTATAACTTTGACAGTGTTTTATGTAAGGTCCGACCACCAGCTTTTAACATCTCCACTGTTATACTATCCTCTCCTGGAGCCTTGCCATTTTTCATCGAGTGTATGGCCTTTGTCACTTCCTCCACCAGGATATCCGGCATTTGTTCTTCAATAGGCATTGCTGTTCTTGTCTGATTCTGGTCCTCATATAACTTTGAATAAAATCTTCGTACAACCTCTAACATTTCCGTCCGTCCCCTGTATATTGTACCATCTTAACGCATTAAGGAAAACATGTGTGTCCTTTTGTTTAGCTTCTGCTTAGCTTTGTTAATTCCCCTGTTTTCTTCCAGAGTTTTTTGCACAAGCTTCATGTTGAATCGACGCGTTTCCTCTCGAATATGTTTTCTTATAGTTTTGCAAAGCTCAACGTACTCGACCCTTCCAAAAGGACTGTCTGCATTCTTCATTGTCCGGCGTTTTTTCATTAAATTAATGGTCTCATTGGACATTTTTGACTCTTTGAAACATTTATCTTCTGGTGCTATTGAAGCCGCCGTTTAAGCACATTATTGGTGATTTCTTTATATTCACAGCAAAGCGATTCGACAAAGCAATTTCAAAATATCTGCCCCTCTTCAGCAGCTTCCCAGAATCCACTTTGCCCCTTTTTGAACTTATCATTCTTTTGTGCTCTTTTCGGCAGTTTATCCTAATATTTGCTCATACCATTCGGTGGTCACTTCCCACATTAAGGACAGTACAATTGCAAAATATTGCTTTATCGTTTGACATGATGTAATCAATTCCACTTGTGAGTCCAGATGGACTTTTCCATGTCCATTTTCTGTTGATCTTTTTCTTGGAAAACGAATTTATAATATAGAGTTCTTGCCCTTCAGCAAAGTCAACCAGCCTGTCATCTCTATTGTCCCGCTCACCATTTCCATATGGGCCAGTTGCATTTTCACCAGTTCTTGTTGCTCCGATTCTGGCATTAAAGTCGCCCATCAGTTGTTGGGCCACATCATCATAAAATTCCTCAATTTCCTCATCTCTATGGCTTATAGTTGATGTATAAGCTTGGACGATTTAAAGCTTAAACTTTACATGTGTGTATATATATATATATATATATATATATATATATATATATATATATATATATATATATATATATATATATCAATAATAGTTGTTTTTCAAATAAATCCATGATGTCATTTTTAACAATGTGTTAAATATTCATACGCCTACTTTATCTAAATAAAATTCTGATCAGATATGTATTGCTTATATTATAAAAATTTGCTAATTTTTAGTTTCGAAAATAAATCTAGAAGATATAAATACCTACGTAAATTAACTTTTTTTCAGTTGTCACGTAAAGGCTGCTTTCGGTACTGGAAATGAATGTAAATCAGCCCATTCGTGACAATTCAGACCTTGCCGTTCATAAGTGAGCGCATGCTTTAAATGTGCCTCGATCATCATTGTACTGCATTTTGCACAAGGACTTAAAACTGCGGTCATACAAAATTCAACTGGTGCAAGAGTTAAAGCCCCAAGTTATCGGTTAATTCGTTAATCAGATAACAAAGCTGTTTGTAACATTCAAAAACATGTTTTCAGATGTGGCTTATTTTCATCTCTACGGTCATGTAAATAAGCAGAACTGTCGTTACTGGAGTGTAACAAACCTGAAACACAAGCATAAAAACCCCCTACATTCGCCTAATTCGTTTTCAAGTGATTTACAGGATTCTCAGAAAGCCGAAACTCGAATCAAGATGAGTTGAACTGCAAAAATTAATGAAAATATCCACAGAACCTATGATGTTGTGCGTTCTGATCGCTTACTGACGATCAGAATGATCGGGGAAAAGTTGATTGTGACACATACACACAACCATCATCAGATATTAACTAGTGAATTGAGGTTGAAGCAAAAATGAAAAAACTTTCCCAAGGTCAAAAGAACAACAGATGGGACTATGTCTTGAGTGTTTGGGGCGGAGTAAAAATGATCTTCATATTCTGAAACGCGTCATTACTGGTGACGAATCTTTTTTGCCCAGTAAAAACCTTACTGATGAACTTGAGTTTTTGTGACTTTCCTTTTTCCAAAATTGAAAATTCATCTGAGAGGACGCTCTTGTTAGACATTAGATAACATTGAAAAGGCCGAAACCGACTAGCGCTATAACACACAGTAAATGTACAACTGAAAGGTGAACTAAATAAAAAAAAAACCTTAATAAATGAAAATCTAAAGGTGCAATATAGAGAGAATAAAGTGGCTGCTTGATCTACCTGGAAATGTCCTGAGCATTATTTTGCACTGCGGCCTCACTTTATCATATCACATTTTTTTTTACTGACTAGCAACGAATTAATTAATTATGTTTTGATGCTGTAGTTTGGCATGGTTCTTGCTCATGCTATAGGTTGGTATGGTTTGGTCTCAAACGAATGACCATTTTTCCAAGTCTTTCAAGAACCCCTTATTAAAAATGCGGATTTACCGTTGGCCTTGTGGCACAAATTCCTTATTCTTTAATATCCGCTGGCTATCAAAAAATCAGCATGAGTTGCAACACACCGTTGTTAGAAATTCGATTTATTTCTTCACATAATCTCCTTTTACTTCGTCCAACAATTTTACAGCTTCTTTATGTAACTCGATACCGATATGTTTGGAAAGAGAAAGACGTCGAATACAAAGACAGATCAATTACGTTGTTACAACAGCGGAGGAATGAGTGGATGCATTGTCGTTGTGAACCAGCATTATTTCTTTTACACACTTTTTTGCGTTTTTTTTATCAATAATGTAGCATAATAATTTCCTCTAATCGTCTTTAATTTTTTAAATAATCGATAAAGATGATTCCGGCCAATGAAAGCTTCTTCGCCTTCTTCAAGGCACGTTCGACATTACAACTAGCCACAGAAACTCCTTGGGATTGCGGTTATACATGTGTAAATACTAGTATGAAGTGGTCACTCCATACCGATATTCATCTGTAAGTGACCAAACGTGGCACCCATCACGCTTAATACTTTCTCATGCCCAAATGTTTATCATCTCAATAATCTCTCTAACCTTCAGTCTGAGATCGGCTAACCCGATATCATGGATTTTGTTGACCAATTCCTCTGTAGTGACTTTAATGGGGCGTTTTGAGCGCTGAACATGAAGCTTGAGATGTGAAGGAGAAAAGTCTCTATAATACTATCTCAACAAAATTCTTTTTCTTTTCATGTTAACAAAGACAGAGGAGAACAGGGCTAAAAGTTACCGGGGTAAGTTGTTCAAATCCAAATTACCCTTAAATGAATAGAGATAAAAATGTGATTCAGATTGGTTGACTGGTTTCTTGAAAAGAAATCCTGGTCCTGGTCAATCAGAGCTCCAGAATCAACAAGTGCAGGCAGAGCATCATCATTTAATAAACATAACATCAACGAGTTTTTTACAAAGTATTAAGAAGTATTGGAGAATTACAAATTTCCAGTTTCAAGAATCTATAACTTGGACGAAGTTGGCGTAACGACAGTACTAAAACCAAAAAAAAAATCGCAAAAAAGGCGTCAAGCAAGTTGGAGCTCCACGTGGGTGCTTTGCCATTCCTTCATCCGCCACCCAAAGCGGAAGTAAGTGGCTCTCAAGGCCGATTTCTGGCCTTAAACCGTCATCATTTGGGCCCAAGCTGAACGCCTTGAGAGCGGATGAAGAAACGTCTAAAGCTATGATGAATGACGGCTGCAATCATATGCAGCTATGCCATCCTGCAGTAACCGGCCGCAACAGTCAGACTGTGCGAGAACTTCGTAGTCCGTCTAAGTCCGTGAAGTGTACTCGTAGAAAAAAATGATTAAAAAATAAAGAAAGTTCACCCATGCTCCACGTTAGGTTAGGTTAGGTATAAGTTAGATTAGATTAGATTAGATTAGATTAGATTAGATTAGATTATGTTAGATTAGGTTAGATTAGGTTAGGTTAGGTTAGGTTAGTATATGTTTATAAAACGTTCGGATATTAAAACTGAATATATTTGACAAATTGTAATATATATATATATATATATATATATATATATATATATATATATATATATATATATATATATATATATATAAAATATATATTAAATTTTTAAAATTTTATATATTAAATTTTTAAAATTATTTAAAAAGTATAACTTTTAACCCCGCTCTCCTCTATTGAACTTATATGCTTTCGAAGACAGTCAAAAAAAAACTAAATATGATACAGGCTTGAAATTCATGAAGCGTTACTTTAAAAGAAGCTACTTTTCAGAAAATTAATCACATTTGCGATCGCAGCGCCACCTATCAAAGAAATTTCTCAGTTTCACTTTATCACAGTAGGATTCATGAGCTGAAAAATGCCACGTCCCAATGTGAAATATTACTGTAAATATAATTCAGTTTAAAAATATATATTTTTAGTGGGCAGCAAATGTTTTTCTTGTGACATGTCATACTAAATATTTAAGAAATAGCCCTTAAATTATTCTCATCAATCTCAATTGCCAACAAGAGTCCTTTGATAAGTAAAATCACATGCGCTGAAAGACTATATGATGCCAGTATATCAAGCAAACATGGAACCTATACTGTTATAGCATAAACCAGAAAGAAAACGTGTTACCCAATTTTGAAATAACAAAATAATCAAACCCAGATCTATTTTCACTACCCTGCTTTATAATTATAAAATAAAATTATGTAGATGTGATTAATGAATGTGGATTAAATAAATATTAGAATTATCCATAAGTAATGCTATTTCGCATAGATTCGTTAAGACATAAAGGTAGCACTAAATAATAACCCCCATATCGAAGACATTGATAATCCTGAAACGAGAGAAAATAGGAAGATGAAGATCGTGGGAAAAAAATTGGAAAGTAAAAACACGATAGATGTAGTTGAGAGTATAACATGGCTACTTGAAGAGTGTTACGGGGTGAGAGTGAATTAAGAATGTGACGTGGAAATGATATATAGTTGAGATTCCACAGAGAGAATATGTAGGAGACGTGATTCAGAGTGTCACCAGAAAATATGCAGGAAAAAGTGTGAAATGTTGCACGTTGAAGTTAATTACCTATAACCCAGGTTAATTTGCACTATATTTTGTTAAATATGGCTATGCAAATTTAAAGTCACCTAATTGACTTGTAATTTCAAATGTTTGCTATTTATTTAGCACCTTTAAAATTGATTGTATGTTCTGTTTAGAGATGGTACTGGACCGGAAATTATAAGGTCCGTACAATCAGCAAAGTCCTGATTCCCAATTAGAATAAAGAAGAATAAAAGAGGAAGAATAAAGAAGAAGTCCCAATTAGAATAAAGGGTTGAGCTAAATACACGAAACGACGCTTGCAAAGTCAATAAATGGGTCCCCCGGAACCTGAGTCGAACTCCACTAACATCTCCGAACTAGCTCGATAAAACCTGCGATAAAGGTTCTTTTTAAACGTTATTCGTCATTTACGTGAGTCCATTCGAAAAAAAACTCCCCGAGTTATAGCAAAAACAATTCATGAGTGTATTACGATAACGTACCATCGTACACCTCAGTAAATATTCGTTAATTTTTCGCTAAAAATCAAGTAAACACCATTCCTCAACAGATACCATTTTGATACCATAGAAATTCCAGAAATCGAGTACCGTCAAAGCTCCTTATTCGCAGGGCCGCTAATACAGAAATCGTGAATACGGAATAGTAATTTGTACAGAATTATAGGGGATATGTTCCAAGCTAACAATGTAAAAAGAAAACATATATAATAAAAGCATTTTAATTAGAGATTTTTTAACAATATTAATAATTATTATCAGGCTTGGGCAATGGTTTAAAGAATTTAGTATTTTTTTCTTGTTTTGCCGATATCAAAAGGTCTTTTAGCTCGGCTGGATATTCGGCTGTGACATTGACAATTTGCCTTAAAAAATACTTCTTTCCATAGACGGATCAATTTTTATAAAGAAATCACAAAGCTCATTTACCATTCGTAAACCTTCACTCAGGTTTTTTAAGTTTAATGTCACCTTTTCAGTGCTCATTGAGGCTTCCTCTACAATGAAAAGGGGATTAATCATTTCGTCTAAGTCGATTTCTTGCGATTCAAGCAATTCTTGAATGTCATTTCATTCAATCTGTTCGAAAACATCTCGTCCTATGTTATTCGCAACTTGAGCATGTTTTCAGTTAATGTTTGAATTTGCACGGATTCTTCATCATTACCGACAGTTACATCAGGCAACAGTTTTTTCCAGCATGATTTCAATGTGTATGGCTTCAGCTCTTGCAATAATTATTTTATGTTAACAATGCACTTTGCTACGTCAAAAGTTTTCCAGCATTGCATAACATTCATATCAGAATCACATTCCTTGGTGTTCATTATGATTTTAAACGTTTGTCTAATGTAATAGAGCTTAAAGGCTTGGATTATTCCTTGGTCCATAGGTTGGAGTAAGGCCGTCATGTTAGGAAGTAAAATTATCACCTTTATATTTGGATGCATAGCTTCCAGCTCACTAGGCTGACCTGAAGCATTGTCCAAAACTAGAAATGCCTTGAAATCTAAATTATTTTTCTTTAAATATGTTTCAACTTCGGGAACAAAACAATCCCGGAACCAGTCACAGAAAATGATACTGTACAGATAGAAAATGATACAGTACAGAAAATGCGTTCTTGTTTGAACGCCAAAATACTGGTAGGTTGTCCTTGTTTTGATTTTGCAAAGCATGAGGAGTTAGCGATCTGTAAAGCATAAGTGGCTTAATTAAACAATCTCCTGATGCATAATAACAGAACAACAATGTAACTCTATCCTTTGCTGCCTTAAAACCAGTTGTGGACTTTTCACTTTTGGATATAAAAGCTTTGTTTAGCATTTTTTTCCAAAACAGGGTAGTTTTGTCTGCATTAAACACTAGTTCAGGTTTGTATCCGCCAAAAAAAATTAGCTTTGAAAACTCTTCTGGATATGTGTCTGCAGATGTAGCTTCTCCTACAATTTTGATGTTATGCATGGACTTTCGCATCTTGAACTTATAGAACCAACCTTCCGATGCTTGAAATCATCTATGCATATGTTAATCGCTCTGTTCTTTAAAACATGCGTAAAAATCTTTAACTTTCTCACAGATTATAGCACCTCCTCTGGGTACAATCTTCAATCCATAATGTTAATGCAGCTACCATTTTTTCAATTACTGAATCACGAACAATTTTGTGAGGTTGAAGCTATAGAATTCCTTATTTCGTTTTCTGGCAAATTTTAGCTTTCGACTGACCAAAGTGTAGACGGTCAAGCTATTTTTACCTTAAACAGCAACACGACTTTTTTCCGTGAAGGAACTAACTTTCCTTCGCTTTTACTCGACATTATAAATCGTGGCAAAAGTAGATGAGACACGTGCTATCCTCTTTTTTATTTTTCGTGCTATTGAAACCCTATACAGGAGGTGAACCAGGAAAATGAATTAAAGGAAAAAAACTGAACGGAAATAAAATATAGCGTTTTGCTCTGAAAAACTGTTTACTGTGATAAATGCTGGAGGGGCGGTGCCCCAACGGCCTCACTCACGAGCCGCCACTGCAAGCTATTCATTTGAAATTATTACGATGGATGACAGGTTGAAGCAATAAAACAAAAGATTCCGAACAAAAGGCACCGATCGTACGAAGACGGTTTTTATCAAAAGCTATAGCTATATGCGTAACTCAGCAAAAAGTACGGCGGAGAAGACTTATTTGTGAAAGAACTTTCGGCCAAGCGGCAATAAGACTTGTTTATTTATAAATACTTTGATACTTGTTTGTTTTGAAAGGTAACTGGTAAATAAATACATATTATTCTAAAAATGTAATATGGATCCGCGAATAAGGAAATTTTCAGCCGCGAAATTTTACCTATAGCAGTGGTTACAATTTTTTAATCCGCGAATACTGAAAACACGAATAACGGAACCGTGAATAAGGAGCTTTGACTGTATAGATAGTTTCGAAAACTAGAAAAATCGTTGTTATAAGTCTATTGCAGTGAGAAGGGAGTACTTTGAAAGAGGCAAAATAAATTTGGATGGATAAATACAGATTTTTTTGTTTTTGATCACAATATATATTTATTTATCGGCTTCAGAGCTTCTGTGAGACTGTTAATAGGAGAAACTCCACGGGATTATTCAAAAATATGTAATAACAATAATTGTCAAATGTGTATATTCATTAAATATGTAAACAAGAGAATACGTTTTTATTGGATTCTATTACAAAGCCACATCTTATTGGAAACAACACAAAAAAGATTTTGGTTTACAAAATTTTGTGATAAAATGCAAAAGAAAAACATCAACCATGGTTAATATTAACATGGTTAGTGCAACGCCCGTCGAGAAAATTAAAACAAATGATTTGGCGTTTAGTAGTAAAAGATCTTTGGGGGTACTAAAAAGCAGGTAAAATAGTAAACATAAGTATAATAATATTAGAACGCATAAAAAATGCGAAACAATATATCTTATATACAGCTTCATTGTGATATCCAGCTGAACTATTAAAGTCATGATCAATGAATAACCATGATCAACTAAATCATATAATTTCAGGATATATATTAAGGCATATAATAGTAGTATATTAATAGTTATATTAAGATATATAATAGTTAAAGCATCTAATAGTTATTATTAAGATAATGTGATGTCATCTTTAATAATTAATCATAACACTAAAGCAACATTCTTAGACCTACCTCATCCGGCACACGAAATATTTTTTCGCTCTTTTATTAACGATATATGAACTTTCTAAAATACTAGCACATCACATGTACGTATTTCCACCAATATATTGAAAAACATTCGATGAAATGTTGATAAACCAATTACGATTAAGCTAGACTGTTATCGATATTTCCTTATCAATGAATAAATAGCAAGTTGCACATATACATGCATACTAATAAGCAAAGAGAAGCTTTACAGGAATAACCGACGTATGAGTAATCGTTATACGTAAATATAATAACAAGAAAGTGTAATTTTTCGCAACTATTTTTTGATTACATTTCTTATTAATTATGTTCTGAAATTATTATTATGATTTAATGTGATGATAGCATGAATTAAAAATAATTATACGTTTATGATATAATATTCTAAAAATAAAGTATACATTTTTACTTTTCCAAGCCGGTTTTACTTTCTAGACGATAACAATTCTTTAAACTTAATGTAATAGAATGTGAAATATATAATAAAAGGATGATACGAGGTGTGTAAATATAATAATGAAATTGGTGACGCACTGTTCGGTCGGACAACAATAGATCGATGCATCCAGCAATGCTTTTTGTTCTTCCGGATTTTTCTATTGCATTCTGAAAATTAATGTCAATAATTTCGAACCACGGTGCACGAAAAGAACAAAAGTAAGCAGATTTGCATTTTTTGATAGCCATGGAATCATCGACAAGGAATTTGTGCTTCAAGGTCAACTCAAACCGTAAAACTGATTTTTTGAAAGACGTTATTAATATCTACGTTCATAATATCAGGTTCTAAAAGCGAATATCTAGAGCGATTGATGAAGCAAGAAAACGTGGATATAATAGCCATCCAGGAAAATCATGCTGCATGTGAAGAAAATTTATTGAAAAGGGGAAAGGCTCCGAGCTATTTTATAATTGATGCAATACACAGTGATGTACACGGTATAGCAACCTACGCCAAAAATGGCATCACAGACTTTAAAACAACAATTAAATCTTACCAAGAAATAATCTACATTCTAGCTGTGAAAATTGGCGATGTCACAATCGTGAACATCTTTAAGCCTACAGGCTCTCATTGGTAAAACACCTCACTGAAAATATTACCCCACCTTACACTATATGTCGGCGACCTTAACTCTCACCACCGCTCTTAGGAGTATGAACATGACGATGCTAATGGAATCATAATCTCAGATTGGATGATAATCAATGACTTACCTCTACTTTATTCTCCAAAAGATAAGGGAACATTTAAATGAGCCAGATGGAACAGGGAATATACCCCGGATCTGTGTATAATATTTCAGGAACCCTATAATGGAGATATACATGCAAAACGTCACATTCTGAAACATTTCCCATATAGCCAGTATCGGCCTGTGGTGATCATTTACCAAGATGGAATTTTCAGAGAGCCGACTAGGAATCATATGCTAATGACCTGGACCATGTAATACAGTCCATAACAACCCAACCTGAAGCCTATGAACGTTTTGCTCGCGTTGTCATTGCTCCTGCAAGAGAAATGTTCCCAAGAGATATCGCCGTAAATATATACCCGGATGCGATGAGTCCTGTAAGGAGCTTTATGAGGAATTCAATCAAACACAAGACCATAAAGTGGCAACCAGGCTTTTACAACAACTTAACGAACAACGAAGAAAAAATTGCATGGTCCAGTTGAAAATACTGACTTTACTCATTCCAGCCAAAAAGCCTGGCAACTCCTACGTAACTTGACACAACTGTAAGACCTGACACAACCCCCGCCACTACCCACACACTTATAATCCCAAATACCGTAGCGACTCGCCTAAAACAAGCGGCTAAAATAAACATAACCAAAAGTATTCTCCAAGATACGAGAAAGAAACTTCGCAAAAAGAAAGTAAATGATCGCCTCACCCGGAAGTCTCTAAGCCTTTCATGGTGAATGAATTAGAGGATGCATTAAAAAAGTTAACGACTGAGAAGACTGCAGGGTGTGACAAAGAACGCTAATTTTAATAACAAATTTCGACAATTTGCAAGCGTTGCTTTGACGTTTAACATCAGTTAAACGTCTCATGATCATTTGTCAGACTGTACTGAATAATTTTGATACTAGAGGAGTGCAAATTCATAGCTCATTTGACAGTGACCCCTATCGAAAGTTCGAAGACACTAAAAAACTCACCAGTTATATTCAGGTTATCAAATAGCCTTCAAGTACTACTAGCGCCTAACAAAAGTGTTTGCATTTTTTTCTGTATTTATAAATAAATAATTATACTTCACTCTTCAGAGAGTTAATCTGATTTCAACTTTTTGCTCTAACAAATAAACGTTCCTTCTTCAGTACTAAAGTGATTCCACAGAGAAATACTCCATAATAAGGCATGCGTCGGAATGAAGTGTGTACAACTCTCCTCGCAAACCCTACTGACTTTCGATTCAAAAAACGGATTGTTACCTGCGATGGAAGACTAATTGCTCAGGCAACAAGTTCCTCTGGTACCAAGACTAGAATGATTTGACAAAAATATCACGCTATGGAATTTTGAAGAAATAATTCACTTTGAGTTGGTTCCTGATGCTGGGTGATAAATTTAGAACTCTAGCCAAAAAAAATCCAGCTTTGGTCAACTGTAAAGTCCCCCTGCAGCATGACAACGTAAACTTAAAAAATAACGATTTGGACTTTGAACTTCTTGCTAATCCAGCATACAGCCCTTACCTGATCCATCAGATTACCACTTATTCCCCTCATTGGCTCACGCTTTGCGAAAATAAAAATGCAGGGCTAAAGAAGAGCTAAAAAATGTTTCGTCTTCAAAGACTCATCATCGTACAGAAGAGGAATAGAGTTACTAGCTTAAATATGGGATGATTTCATCGAAAACAACGGCGTATATTTCGAGGATTAATCCGCAGATATACATTTTTTAAAAAGTGAATAACTAAGTACCTCAAAAATGAAAATACTTTTGTTACACTCTAATATATTGAGATTACCAAATAGTATCCGAGTACTAGTTAATAGACCAGCTTTAGATATTTCGTGTAAGGCTTCATAGTCCATTAAAATAAGGTTACCCGAACACAACTAATTCCCAAAGTCAATTTGATCATAATTAAACTTTTTTCCTCGCCCTTTCCATTACTCACAACTGTTACTAAGAAAATGGTGCATAACGCTCAAAAAAATGTCAAATTTTTCCAACACCACCTATAGAAAATTTTTAAATTGTTTAACAATAAGTTACACACGATACGAAAGAGTAAATTATGACTTGCAAAATTATATAAAATTTATCACAATTATATATAATTAACAAAGCAAATGACTTGATTAAGTTTAAAAATGGATCAGAAAAATTCCAGAAGTAAAAATGCCCGAATTTATCTACACCCTAATATTTAGGATAATTTTGTTCTTTTACATCGTTATATGAGAGTTTCTGATAACTATTTCCCACATCAATTACAACTGTAATTCTTTCCAGGACCCATGCAAACATTATTGTTTGTTGTAATTACCACTTCAATAGTCTTTCCTGGATTTACTGATGATTTCTCTCCCGTATGAATAGAAATGTAGTTACCAGAAATTATTTAGTTGCCAGAAATTTAAAAAAAAAATCTGTTTTTGATGTTCTTTTAGTTTTACTTTCATATTCAAATTTTTGTTAAATGGAAAAAAATTAAAACCGGAACAAATAATATTAGTAGTATTGTACAAAGTCACTATTTTACCTAATGTCCAATATAGCTGGTTAAAAGCAAAGTGTGTGGGACAGTATGGATCATGATCATGGATAATGAATGACGTTTAGTTGTGAACCAAGAAATACCAATTAGTTGTGAAGACGGTAGCCGATGTTTGTGTTGCCAGAAATGACCTTGAGAATTAACGCCTTGCTTGTTTGCATAAGTGTGCACATTTCATCACTGCTACTTGATTTAAATCCAAGCTTCCATTAAGTTCATACATGCACTGTTAGCCACTACACCCTCCTCACTATGTATTGTCAAACCTCAAAAGGTAATTTAAAAGTTATTACACCAAAGAATAAAAATATGTATTTCACATATTTATAGTCATAGCAGTCAGTATGTTTGTTATATGTGGTCATTCTTTAGATAAAAACTTTTTGAAATGACAAAGAAAGTTTGAAAATGTTTATTTTATTTTGAGGATTAAGATGATTTTCACACTGCCGGTTGAGCTAAGCCAAGCGAGTCCGATTTTGCTTTGAAAAACAAACGCATCAATCCGTAACATATGTTATATGGCACACTGAACGCCAAACGAGTCTGACCCAGGTCGAGAGATTCAGTGCGATTGTCGCATGCAGATACATGCGATTTTTTTTAAAGGGAAATCGGACTCGGTTGGCTCGGTTTGGCTTCACTTGGCAGTGTGAAAATCACCTAAAACGTATTCAGAATATGACAAGTTGTTTTGCTGATATGTGCCTAAAGTGATTTTTAAAACATTTTGAAACAATTCTTTTCAGAAAAATACTCACCACTTACTTTTACCACTGGAGCTCGAAAAAGATAAGTTCGGTATAGTTTGTTTTCCTGAGGGAACATTCCAACCAAGAAAAGAAATATATATAAAAAAGGATATATCTGTGGACTCACATTTAAGAATATCAATTCTAGTGAACCGCAGCAATGTAATGACGGTACTATCAATAGTGATCACTACAATTTCAGTTTGTCCACATTACATTTCCGGATCTGAACATTTGAATATTTATTGCATATTGCATATCATTTAGAGATACAGAAGTGGCAAGCAGATGCGATAACAAAATAATAAAATGAACAACTGAAATTTCCAAATGTCGGATCTGTAATGTGAATATGATAAAAATTAATATATTAGGCGTGATTTTAGAACCCTGTCTTTTGGATATGAAATAAATGTTGGGTCTTTTAGAAAATATGTGGTGAAAAGTAAAGGCTTGTAATTGAAATTCGTGGTACCCTATAACAATACTCATTAATTCTTGTATATGGTGCTATTGTCCTAAATCACCATCTGTTGATATTAGGGAAACTATTCGAAGAGGCTCAAGAGGCCAAAATCTGTAGCACATCAGATTCTGCCATAAATAGGTTTTGAGAGTCTCCAAAAAATGCAGCTTCTGTTGATGCAAAAGTTTGAGATTTAATGCAATGCACTCAACAGCTTCTTTCGCAAATAAATCAAATGTCTTTCAATAAAGATGAAAATATGGATCTATCTGAAATGGATAAAAGTGACGAGTCTTACAGTTACGACACGGAAAAAAGTCTTAGCAAATAAGTTTTTCCTCGATACATTTATCATTATATTACATTATATTACATTATATGACATTATCATATCATACATATATACTCATCGTAGTCGTACATATATACTCATCATATATATATCCAAGGCTTTCCTTCATTTTTACAGACAAGGTTCTCTTTTAATAATGAATTCCATTGTAAGAAATGCTATTGAAGTGAATTTTGTACAGTTAGATTAGGATTTGACCCCATTGTATGGTGTCAAAGCGCCCAGAAAGTTCAAAAGGAATACTTTTAGGGGAGGATAAAAAATACATTTTATTAGAAAAAAAACCCTTAACAAAACAAGATAGCAACAAAACTATAACGATGCATTAAAGTAAATTATATATTTTCTCAAACACACCCCAACTTGTGATTGGCCTAAAAAGAAAATGCAAATATAATATAAAATTATTAAATATATGATAATGGAATTAATGACTAATTGGAAAAGATGTTTAACTGCTTAGTAGGAAGTATTACTTACACTATTTAATCCATTCCTTCGCAAATACGTATTTCTTTTTATCTAGTCCAATATAAAAATCCCTAATTTATTTTAAGCGTGCTGAATATAAAGAGTTTTACATAGTTTTAAAATAATAAGAATTCATTATAATTTTAGTTTACTAGTTATGTTTTAGTTTTGATGTTATTCTCTCTTGCTGCTTAAAAATTTTAAGGGTGTATCAGAGGTACAATGGGAAGCAAAAACGCTGAAAATGAATATTAAAAAAAATTAAAATTGTGCAAAATTAGTTTCAAACAGTTTAAGTTACACAATCTGAAAGTTTGGAACGCTTGGAAGCTTTTTATTGTATATTTGTACCGTGTTTAACTTATTATGGTCGTGAATCTCCATAAGATCACGTATAAAATTACGACAATTTTAAATTACAATCACTTTTGAATGGTTTAGTCAACTGATTTAAAATTTCCACAGTGGCACAGATTGAGTAAAGAATATTCTGCCCAATGTTTAAACGTTTTATAGAATTTTTGACATACTACTGATAAATTCTTAAAGTTTAAAACCTTTATCATTAATAATAATCAAAAATAAATAATATTTAGAGATTTTAATATATATTTGAGTAAAGTAAAGCTTTAAATCAAAAATGTTTTTTCCGAAAAGTAAAAATCAAGGCATATTCACTACCAAAAGCTTGTTAAATATTTTTCATATTATTTGTTATTATTAATTTAATTCTAGATTATAGGTAAAATTTGCTCTTTCTCTTTTAATTATACACTATTTTCTAGCATTATCTCTATTAATTTTCCTTTTCTATGTTCTGTAAAGCAAAGGTATTAACGAATTTATGATTTTCAGTATGTTCGTCTCTAATTGTACCTTAGATACATCCTTAATTGTAATTCATATACTGTTTGACAATTGACTTCTGGATGTCTAATCATAATAGTCAAAATAAGTCATACAAGGTGCGTCTCGCCGAAAAATAAAACTTTTTAAAAATATCTATTTCTAGTGGCGCCATCTTGTGACGGTGATAAGCGTTGGAAAGGTGCATCCTTCATGACGTTCTAACAAAATTTCATAACATCCGGATCATTAGAAGCCAAGTTAGCGCCCTTACGCGTGTTAGTGTGTTCATACCATCAGTCGAAAAATGAACGTCAAACAAAGAGCGAATATTAAGTATTGTTGTAAACTTGTTAAATATTCACGGAAACGTTTCAATTAATGAAACAAGTGTATGGTGAGGATTGTTTGTCCCGTGGCAGAGTCCACGAATGGTTTAAACGATTCAAAAAAGATCGTGAGGACAGCAAGGACGACAAACATTCTGGTCCGAAAAATTCCGTGGTTACTCAAAGTAACGTTGAAATTGTGACCCATTTTGACCCATCATTTGAGACTTCGGAAAGTTTGTGTACGTTTTGTTCCGCACAAATTAACTGACGGCCAAAAATTGTTCTGAATTCAACGTTGCAAGGACTTGATTAAATAGACAAAAAACGTACGAAAACTTCAAGTACAGCATTATTACTGGTGATGAGATGTGGTATTTTCAATATGATCTAGAATCCAAACATCAACGTGCCGAATGGAAGTACCCGAGCGAATCAAATCCCAAGAAAGCCATCTCGAGAAGTCAAAAATCAAAACAATGTTTATTTGTTTCTACGATTCGAAGGTGTTTTATTTTGATGTTGATGTTATGAAGCGTCTGTTGTCGCGTATTCGTCGTATGCGACCACAATAATGAGCCGTCCCATTGATGAGCGCTCATCACTGAGGTTTTGACCAAAAATAGCATTTCAACCATCAATAATTTACCACAATCGCATGATTTGGGTCTCTGCGACGTCTACCTCTACAAAAAACTCCATTTAGCCATGAAAGCGCAGCACAAACAGCATTATGCCAACATTGAAGCCATTCAAAAGGCGTCGATCGCCATCCTGAAAGACGTATCTTTAACCGAGCTCAAAAATTCATTCATTAAGCTGACTGACTGGACAAAACGTTATATTGATGCGCAAGGAGACTATTTTGAATAAAAATAATGATTTTTGCCGAAAAAATTAATATTTGTGTTTTTTTTTAAGTCCTTTTTTCCGTGAGATGCACCTTGTACATAACACACGAAAATAATAATTGCATCAAATTGCTTCAGGAATTAATTTGGTATGTGCGCAGAATATCAAAACCATATGCTGCTATTAACTTCTCTTACAAAATCATGCAATTTAATGAAACATAAACAGGTCAGAATGAGTAAACAGGAAAACTATAGTGTTTGGCCAAGACAATGCAGGACCGCATTTACCATTCATTAGCTATAGTCAATTGAAAGAATTCGGTTTGGACATCTTACCCCAATCACCAATTATAATAAAGCGAACTTCAATGAAAATTAGTCATCGCAATTTGCATTTCTTATTTCATGATTAAAAGTTTGCAAAAAGATGTGCAAAAAAAAGTATTTGCACACCCTGATTTTCAGGAATTTATCACAAATCATGGCAAAATTAACCAATTTGTATTATTTGTAAATGAAACAGAAAGGGAAAAGGAAAGTATTTACGGTTAGAGACGATCAGCAACTACAAGGCTATTTAGCAACTGGACCTAACGTTAACCCCACGTTAACCACGCTTAACGTAGTTTTCGAACCACGGTCATCAGTCACCGACATCTAGGCCAGCACTCCCCTCGGGCTATCAACCTCTGGTTATAAGCTTACCCATAAGTCTATCAGGAAGTCTACCAACTGGCGAGTTATCAACTCACAACACTTTCACACTCTTGCCTAGAAACAATCACAGACATTTAGGAAGTAAATACGAACAGAAGAAAGAAAGAAAAACAACCATACGTGCGCTGGAATCGAACCAACCACCGCAACTATCAATGCTGTTTCGACACAGCATCGGCAGGCCGCTGCTCTTACCATCCACACCGACGCGACCATCTAACAGAAAGGTATATGACATAAAAACAAAGTTGTTTCAATCAATATCAATCACACAAATAATATGTTAAACAATATTATTTTGGACTGCAAAGTATTTTTGCACACCCGACACAGAGAATGCGTCAATGTAAACACAGACACTGTGACGATTAATGTAGCTTATTATGCTTACTAATCCTTACCAAAGAGAAACGAGAATCCTGTGGGAGTGAGGGCGAAAGTAGTGGTATTATACCGTGTCGAAAGGAGTTACAGATAAATTGGAAGACACTCAATTTATTATTTTCTACAGTGGATTATATTGAAAAACGGAAAGAATTGAAAATATAAGAAATTACAGAAACAATTGAAAACAAACCCCGATCCGGTCGTTCTAAAGTCCTCACTGTAAGGGTGCGGCGCAAAATTATCAAAGTCACCTTAAAAACACCAAGACAGAGCGCCCAACAGCTAGCTAATGACTTTGAGGTAAGCTCTAGATAGGCAACCTGTAAAGAAGGCTCTTCTTTAATGAAATTAATACAAAAAAAATTATTAAATTTTAGGAAACAAATAATTTTTTGACAAGAGCAAATTCTAAGTTTTTAAGCCAACAGACATTTTAAGATTATGGGAGAGATTGTTAAGCTTAATAGAAAGAACATAGTTAATACAGTTAAGCACGGTGGTGGTAATGTTTTGTTTTGGGGGTATCCTACAATGGAGTAGGAAATCTTTAGGTCAGGGGTCGCCATGTGTTGAACTACTTTAATAATATTCAAATAGAGAAACTATCTAAACTTGTTTAATGGAATAATGGAAACACATTTTCGACGTACAAAATGTATTTTACTATAACTATGCTATACATTACATGACGTACGTACAATAAACAAATCGGATATGTCTGAAAAATAATCACAATTTTGACGCAACCGGCATGTTATATATTTTTAAAAATTAAAGTCGCATGACCCATGTAAATAACAAAAAAGTATCTTACTCTAAAATTAAAATAAAAGCAAATGTAGATCAAAATAACATTTTAATGAGTACGCTGACACTCAGACAACTCAACTAACCAAATGAACATCTGTAAGTTGGTTGCGGTATTTACTCTGAATCACTTTCATACTGGAGAAAGAAGATTCACATAAATAGCTCGAACTGAATAACGCATTTACTTTTAAGGCAACACTAACTAAAACTGGATTTTGTTTTTACTTACTAAAGGACAGATACATACGAAGTTCTTCCCAAAAATCAAGCTTTTTGGTGAATACTTTTATATCAGAAATCATTTCCGTTAATTCTTTGTCTCTCCCTTGAAGCTGTAAATTAAATTCATTCAATTTCTCTGTAATCCCAAATCTTCAAGCCAGGTTTCCAGTTCAAGAATGAACTTAAATGAACTTGAAAAAATTCAACTAGAGTATGTAGGAGATCATTAAAACGTTTAAATAATTTTCCTCTACTCAACCATCGGACTTGATAAGAGAGGAATTCCGGAAAAGTATTATCCTTTCGACATAATGCCTCAAGACCCTTTTCGGAGCCCACCATAGCTAGAACTCCAGCTGTTGTCAAACCTACCATTTAAAATATTGTAATTTTCTGAGACGAAATAACATTTTTCAAATAAGAAAACAGGTCCTATCCAGTAACATACCCTTTTAGGGCCGATTCTATAATACGAGAATATACCAAGTATAAGCAATTTTGGAATAAAATTAGAAACGCCGAGCGAGCGTTTACGAACGTTTCAAATTTTATTCCAAGTATAACTTATATCTGGTATATTCCTGCATTGTAGAACCGGCCCTTAGTGAAATAATCTTGAAAAATTCTTCTTTAATCATAAAATTGCTAAAAATCATCCTGACGAAAACAGCCATCTGGGCGGTATCAAGCACATCTATGGATTCGTCAAGTTGCAAGGAAAAATAACTACAGTTATCTAACTAACCTGTTAACTGTAAAAAAAACATCACTACTCATTAGTTCTACTTGTCTCATCACTGTTTGGCAGAAAGTTGCATTGTTTTTATGGCAGACACTATCTTGTTTTTATTTTTAAAGTTGGCGAATAATGAATCAGCAGCTTCTAAAAATGCATGTTTTATTATGCTTCCTTCTTCATAAGGCTTCTTATTTTCTACAATTATCTGCCACACGCGATATGAAGCTTCAGTTGCAGCCTTATTTTTGTCAGATACTTTTAAAAATGTTGATTGTTGTCCAATCAATTGTCCAATTAACTGATTTTTCAATTGTGTTCAACTTTTCCTTTCTAGTGGTAAGGATATGATTTTTCAAAAGTCGAATGAACAGTTTTATAGTGCCTTTCAATATTTCTCTTTTTAGCAATAGATACAGAAGTGTTACACAATAAACACACACATTTGATTGTAATTTCTGTAAAGATGTATTGTTGTTCCCACTCCGAATGGAAATGGTATATCTTAACTTTTTTACTATTGCCTACCATACTTGTAATTGTAATTTTAACGTAATTAAGTAAGTGAAATTGTAAATTGTAATACTGAACACTGCGGCGTCGTCGCACAGGTCTATCTATATATCCTGTTAAAAGCAGCCAAGATCCTTCATGAAAGATCGATTGGTCGTTACTCGCTACAATTTTCTCGACGGTTTCGCGGATTCTAGCGTGGTGACGTCAGCGGCTGATCTTTGGCGCCTACGATGCGCTGATCAGGCCGTAATCCGTAAGAGTATTATAAATTCGATATCTTCGTAAAAAAAATTGTGAGTTCAACGTCTGAGGATTGCATATAGTCGCGAGCTACCGAAATTGTCCTCGTAAGCTACCGGTAGCTCGCGATCGACGGGTTGGCGAGCCCTGCTTTAGGTTATAAATGGTAATCTAACAGCTCGGTCCTATGTGGAAGTGTTGTGAGATAATCCGCAAGACAGTTCTATTTTTCTATTGGAACTTTTGGTGTGAAACACTAAATTCAAAGAGATTTACCACTAAACACCGAATCTCAAGTTCTCGTCCCACGTTTCGCTAACCATATTAGCATCATCAGGATTTAATCCTTATAATTGCTCGGTGATATTTCAATATATCCAGCAGGCATACGATAAGGTGGTGCAAGGGCCTATTGTGTAGTATTTAAACTTACCGTACCACTATTACTTAGTTTTGAAATTCTAATTTTAGGCATTTCTTCATCAAATATCAAGACACTCACAAACAAATACTTCCTATAAATGCTGGCGTTCCACAAGAAAGTGTCTTGGGATCGGTTTATATATTCTGTATACTGCAGACATACCAACATCATTAAGTACTATATTGGGGACGTTTGCAAACGACACAGTAGACACATTCTTGCCTCCCATAACAATTCTGACATAGCATTCGTAATATCTTCAACCTTATCTAGATCTTGTTTAAAGTTGGGCAAAATAGAGAATCAATGTCAATAAACACTTTTACTTAAACAATTGTTATAATACCACAAGCTGAAAAAGTTAAACACCTGCAGATGCACCTGGATCGGCGACTTACCTCTCGTAAACATATATGCAACACAATGCCACTTGTGCCTAAAATTAAGAAGCATAACATTTATATGGCCATGCTCAAACCTATTTAGACTGGGATACGTCTGTCAGGAACTGCAAATCATTCAAATAATGAAATACTTCAACGATTTGAATCAAAAACTATGTACCACCACTAATGCCCCGTGGTATGTTCCAAACAATTACCTCACCATTCGGACAGTCGCGGCATAAATAAAGAAGTGCATTACTAGATATCAAGACAAACTGAACATCCATACAAATTATCTTGCTGTAAATCATTCAGAACATAAAAATAAAACCTTAATCAAACAGACCTAAGACGATA
This sequence comes from Cosmopolites sordidus, assembly GCA_031761425.1. NCBI lineage: Eukaryota > Metazoa > Arthropoda > Insecta > Coleoptera > Curculionidae > Cosmopolites > Cosmopolites sordidus. The sequence continues at coordinate 5,167 of JARFXV010001711.1, read as the reverse complement.
GCTAGCTGAAATATGCTTCTTATCAATGAAAAAACTTCGTGGATTCTTTTTGTCCAATTCCAACAACAACAATATTGCTTATTATTATTGTTACACTTAACAGATTGCAGATTAATGTAAACGTTTTAAAACTATAATTAGATAATCATTTTAACCATTGCTTATACTATTTGACATTGTTTATACTTATAATTATAATAATAATTGTTTTGAGTAAGCTTTATAATGCCAGAATAATTGTTATCTCTTGACCTAACTAAAGACTATCAAAATAATCCAAAAAGTCGAATAAACCGTCATTAGAATTTAGCAAAAATCGTGTTTCTGGAAACAAAACATTTACTAAATAAAACATTCTTTACTCACACGAATAATAACGACAAGACGTTAGACGTAGATTTTAACATGGACATCACCAATATAAAAATATTACGGATCGAATGCTATGTCTTAACACATGCCAATATTTTCTTTACCAGCTTAGAAATTTAATAATTAAAGAAACAAACAAATAAATTCAATTTTATAATTTCTAGAAACGGTCAGCATGCCCTAGTATGCCCGCAAGTGCGTTTTCTATTGAGACTTGGGGGATCATTTATCCCCCAGATATTGAGTTATCGAAAATTTAATGAAAAAAAGTTATTGTTAGTTATTAAAAGGAAAACCTATCTTTGGTTTTTATTTTTTTTTAATAGTAAAAATGAACATTAACAAATGGTGTTTTTTTTGAAATACTAAAAGTAAAAGACGTACATTTTTTTAATCTCAAATATAGAAAATACTATTCGCTTATAGGAAGAAATTCCAAGATGACCCAGTACCGGGCTAGAACCAGTACAGCTGTATGGCATCCACCTGTGGGGGTGTGCTTACGAAAGTAATTCTAAAACAATATAAATATTCCAACAAGATGTTGCGAATCATAGTCCAGTGTAACGTAGTATATTCGTAATTCGGATCTTCATCGAGATCTTGGAATTCCAACGGTTAAGGAGGAAATAAAAAGGTTTGCATGCAAGCATGAAGTCAGGCTACGCCTTCATGTTAATGCAGGAGCTCTTCAACTGCTGGACAACTAAACTCATGTCCGAAGACTGCAGAGAACTAAACCTCGTGACCTCATATTACCTGTTTTTATTAATTATTTTATTTATGTTTGTTTTTTTTTCATTTATAATGTAAAAAAAGTTATAATAAAGTCATTAATTTAATATATCCGGTCAATATCAAAAATGCAGCGTTCAAAACAATTACCTATATATAAATATTGCTTTTAAAACAAACAATAGTCTAGGCTAGGCTCAACGAACATAAAAAAACTTATACTAACCAACAAAATAATCCTCATTATGCTAACAATTTAATGTTAGAAAAGTATACTTTCAATGATAATTTTATAATGTTACAAAATGAGAATCCAAAGATTAAATATTTTAGAGAGCCTAGAAATTAATATAAGGAAAAATTTGGATATTTTGTTAAATGACCAGCTAGACTTTAATGGTTCACCGTTATTAAACTTATATTGTCTTCCTAGACGTTGACAAAAAAATGGATTTCCCCACTATCATGTTTTATGGTATTATTAGGTCGATGGACACTTTAGGTTGTGGTTACTTTTGTCACTGTTAGTTTAGTATAGTTTGTATTTGAAAAAGGCACTATGTGTCGAAACAATTGTCATACATACAATTTTAAATATAGTGGAAATTTTTAGATATTAATCTTTGCTTATTTATTTAAAATTAATTTCAATCAAGTATCGGCTACCTCAGTTAAATGTATTATTGAATTTATTGTTTACATTGAGAATTTATTTATTTCATTAATATCATTTGAATTATTATTTTTTCTTCATTGCATATTTCAGCTTAAAATATAATTTCATTTAAATCATTTTATGTTGAATTTGAAAATTATTTATTTAGATTCAAGTAAGTTACATTCAGACTAGATATTTATTTAAAAATTGTAGAGCCAGCAGACATTCGTATTTTCAATAATACAAGAAACTGTGTTCAATTATATTCTATGCAATTTGTTTTATATATCTATTAATCTTTATATGTCTTAGGCAGCTTGATGATACCCATCTCCATTTCAATTGCTTTACTCTTCCAATGATATCATAGACCTTCGTTTGTTCCCTGATCCATGCGCAGGACTTTCTGTCTCGTCTTGTAATTCCAATCATACAACTTTCCATTCCCCTCTGTGCTACCCGAAGTATATATATATATATATATATATATATATATATATATATATATATATATATATATATATATTTATATATATAATAAAAATAAAACAATAATTATTATTATTTCGTATGACATATCAAGAATGAATGCAAGATCAAGTATGAAGTATACCAAACCAAACACGGAAACAAAGAAATACAAACTATCTAAATCTAAAATAAGAATATATAAAATAATATTCATAATGAACAATTTCCAAAAAATCAGATTTTAATTTTTTTCACGATGTTGCACCCAATCGAAAAAATAGTATATAGTAGACGTTTATAGTATAAAGTAGTTATTAACAGTTAATAATAGTTAAAATTATTGATTGATTTGTCCGTTACTTTGTGATAGTTCATTTTTTAAAAAGGAATAGTTTTAAAGTAGTGTTTGAGAATGTAAAATCGTTTTACGAAACTATAGTCACACAAATTTTATTTAAAAATAAAAGTGGTAGATAACAAAGTAAAAAATTGTTTTATTCCTTTTTAAATAATAGTTAGTTATATAGTTAGTTAGTTAGTTATTATATATATATTTCTTCCGTTTTAAATATATATATATATATATATATATATATATATATATATATATATATATATATATATATATATATACATATATATATACATATATATATATATATATATATATATATATATATATATATATATATATATATATATATATATATATATATATATACATATATATATATATATATATATATATATATATATATATATATATATATATATATATATATATATATATATAGTTTACAACTAGAGTTAAAACTCTGGGGAGTAGGCAGATTGAGGCCTCGGAGTAAATCAACCCAGATTTTCTTGATAATGGCTTAGTGTGGAAATAAACCATTCAGAAATTAGCCACAAAGTATAAAACGTCATGGTTTACGATACAAGGATGTTTAAAATAACTAATAAATAGAAAGTTTAGCAGCCATATATGGCTTTGTATGCGGTAAAGAGTTAATACTTTTAACCTGGTACCTTACATAGAGCTCTAATTTAAAACTTTAAATAACAGTAATTTCAGTATTTTTGAGAGTATCAAATCTGTTGTTGGCTAAAATTGAAACTGATCCCAAATAAACCATTCAGAAATTAGCCACAAAGTATAAAACGTCATGGTTTACGATACAAGGATGTTTAAAATAACTGTTTGAAATAAACTGTTCAATTGAAAACAAAATTTAACGTGTAACTATCTGCAGTGCACTTTTGTCTAGGTCAGTCAGAGATCTTTTTCTTCAACAAATTGCTACTAGAGGTGAAAGGTGGATTCTATATAGCAACGTTTGCCCACTTGAAAACCATGTCTTCGCCCGAAAAAGTGTTACTGCCATTATGATTGGATTTTACAGGAATTATACGCTCTGAGGTTCTGAATCAAAATGAAACCATACGTGTTGTATATTATTGTGTTCAGCTAGATAGACTAAATATGGCTTCGAATTAAAAACCTCCAAGAAACATCAAATGTATTATTCTGCTGCATAACAATGCAAGACCTCATATTGCAAAAAAAAATCAAAGAGTTAGGTTCGAAGTACTTCCCCACCCACCGTATTCTCCCGATGTTGCATCGTTATATTACCTGTTCAGATCTAAGATTAATCTTTTCAGATTTTAGATCTAAGAATAAATTTTGTACTGTGATAGCTATAAAAACTGCACTTGAAGAATATATTTCAAAATCATCCTGATAGATGACAGAAATGAAATTAAAGGTTTGTCAGAGATGAATAAAAATTGTCAATAACGATGGAGATATTGTAAACTAAATAAATTTTAACTCTTATACTACTACTTATTATTACTTACTCCTAATCGGAGTAATTAGACAATAGTCAACAAAATCCATATTATATTGACCGATGGCAAATTTAAACACCTCGGATAAACGCGTACGCACCATTCTATATGAACATTTGAGAATATTATGCATTATCTTCATCAACGATTTGGAAAAGAGAGAAGACAGATGATTAGTCGAACTATTACGAAGAGTTGATAAAAAACTTGGAACTCGGACTTTATGATTTCTCGGACTCGATTTATATGATTTCTTTCAGACAACATTCACATCAACTGAAGAGATTATTACCGAAATAGAGAACTATTTTCTAAGTAACTAAGTCGTATTTTTTAGAAGGCATAAAATAGTATGAAAAATAGTTGGGGAAGTGTATCGACCTAAAAGGCGATTATATTGGAAAATTAATCGATTTTGGACAAAAAAACAAATATTTGATTTACAAGGTATCTGACTTTTCAGCATTGTTTCCGAGATCGATGTATTTTTATAGTTATCCTTGGTGAACTCAAGTGGTCTTTCTATTGATACATATAACCATCATTGTTAATAACTAATTTATTAGAACTGAGTGCCTTTGTCTTAAAGTATTAATGCTTTAAAATTGCTTTTAATTGCGAACTTCATTATTTCGCTTCGAATATTTCTTTTGACTTGGTTATTTTTCAAGAAACTGAAAAAACTGAATAAACTAAAGATGTAATTATAAAATATTTATTTTAATTTATGCCTTAAATTTATTGAAACATAGGGGAAAGGTTATCCAGTTGTTATCCGAAATTTTAAAATGTGAATTTCGGAATTACATTTGACCATAAATATTTAGATATAAAGTTTACATTTGAACTATAGGTTAATTGAAACTTATATTTTTTTTCTTATTATATAAATATTATGTTGTAGTTGAATTATACAATTAATTTTGAAGCATTTTGTGGGTTTGATATTTAACTGTTTCAATTTTTATCATTACCAACATTTATTTTTATTACTGAAATGAGTTCTATTAATGAAAATATAACTAACGTTTTTTCTTCACATCATTTGAAAGAAAAAAAATCCTTACGGCGAGGGTT